>APFE030788301.1:4384-30784 GCA_000404065.3 Pinus taeda
TCTATGGGGCATAGTAATAAAAATATGGGGACAATAGGGGCACAACAATATTAATAAGGGATACAACTACAATAGTAATGGGGTAATCACTAGTATTATAGGGACCCAACAGGGCCACCCAAAAACAACAAAAAATCCTACCACGGGTTCTCTATACCGATATCATGTTGACATCATCTTCATCCACTGAAATGTTGCCACACATCCTTGAGAGGAGAGAGAAAAAGGGTTAGCTCCTTTGCTTTTTCATCAATTTCCTTTGTTAAATTATTTTAATAAAATTATCAAATTCAAGCCCTTTTGACCACTACGCGACTACCATTTGATCCTAACTTCATTTCCATTGGGCTTTGCTATTGTACGCTTTCGCCCTGCTATCTTGTGCTTGCATCATCTTGGAGCCTCACTTATGTACAACTATTTTAACGTTCAAGCTAGCCTTTGCGAGATGATTTGTTAAGTGGGGGCCTCCTGCATTAAACTACACCAATAATATTTCTAGCCACCTATTGCTGACTCCACTCATAGCTACATCATCCCACGCGTTCCCTTTGTGCTTAACTTTGAACCTTTCGGGATGCTGCCACTGAGCTGGTGCGTTATGTGGGCTTCATCTTGGGCCAATCAATATGCTCCTCGCTACTACTGTCAGAGCCATGATTTACCAACTTCCATAGAAAACCATTTGGTGGTTTGTGCACCCCTTTATGCTTGGTTTGTGTTATTAAGGGGGGGGCGGGTGGTGGTGAAATTCATCTCTTCTATTGACCTACTGGTCAACGGTTTGTGGTAACCACTATGCACCACCCCCTACACATTAACAAGCAAGAAATCAAGGCCTTGCACAATTTAGATGATGCCTCGATGGGGACACATGGTGGTAGACTCACTCATGTACTTTCACAGTGTTTAAATGGTTTCCTTCACTAACTACTCCCCTAGTTTGACCGTTATTTTTGGCAACGCTGCCAAACTAGTTTTCTCCAAAGGCCCCCCACCAATTTAACTCCGCAAACTTTGACTTTTTGGGGTCCTTAGCTTTGGGTGGCCATATCTTCTGATCTAGAAGGCCATTTTTAGGCATTCAGATACCACCAGAAATCTCTTTCAAATCTCTTTCCATCTAAGTGGTTTTCAACTGCATTTGACATGATTTTCTATATAAGAAGTGGCTCCAAAGTCTTTGTACCATTTCACCAATTGGCTATGTTCCAACCTTGTCCACCTTTGTTGATCTTCATTCTTCTTCTTTTGGTATGCTCAATTTTTCCATTTCCATCAATAAAAACAACATCAAATATTTTCCTTTGCCATCAATAACAACATATTTCCAATAAGGCCCCCCTTTGGCATTGATGGCAACACCATGGTCAAACAACATCTCTAATGATGATCAATACATATCATGTTTAATCAACAATAATTCTCCCCCTTTTGATCTTTGTGATGAAAGATACTTTTGTGTTTTGTTTCATCACCCAATATTCTCCCCATTTTACATTAATGGAAAAGGTACTAATATGCTTCCCCTATAAAAAATATCCCTCTATATTTTTGATCTTATGGACATGTCAACTAATTATTTTTATGATGAAAACCTTAGGTACCTGTTATTTGATCCAAGCAATTTCTTCTTTTTCCTATGGAGAAGATTGATTTGAAAGGAGAGAAATAATTACTCCCAATATCTGCCTCAAGTAGTCAAGATGGATCGATAAGACACTAGAACTCAACTATGCAGGTTGCACTGAGAATGGTGAGGGTTTACGCGAGGAAATTAGTGGCCGAGATCAGTGAGCATGCTGGCTCGAGCAATAATGGAGATTGGGGATTGGGCAAACACAGTCTTTGCCATAGGTATGGAGAAAATTTCAGGGTTTTTGCATGTCAGTTTTCAGTCATGCATTACTGTGACGCAGATCTTGCTATCCAGCGTTTCAAACAATCACCTCTGAGACCTGATCAGGCACCATTCCTCTTGATCCAAGGTTTGGTGCATAGATCCAGACTAAGGATGACCACTACAGACACCCATTTGCCAGATCAACCCCTATTATGGTCAGATCTGGAAATTTTTTTTGGGGGAGATCGGGATCTTGGAACAGCAATCAGTGAAAACAAACATGATTAGCATACCACAGTAAATGAGATCGATGCCGATGCGATGCAGATTGATTTCCGCTCCCAAAACCGCGCCACCAATCTGATGGTTTTTCAGAGTTTGTTGCAGGATTTTTCGGGGATACGAGCAGAACCAAAGCATGGAACAGGGAACAAATTAAATTTTTCTCCCATGGATCCCTTTCCAGGCGCAAAGGATCTTCGTAAGGCAAGTGAGATCCAAAACTATGCTCAGGAAACTAAGGCTTTCAATAGATCGGATACGGTTTTGGATGGCTCAGATCTGACAAGAACTGAGCCATCCCAGAATGCCAGGTCCGGTATACAAATCTTTGTTAAGACGCCAAAAGGAAACACAACAGCGATCTGGACTTATGACAGTGACAGGGTTTCAGATTTGAAGAACAAAATCGCCAACCAGATTGGCTATTCGACTGAGAAACAACACCTATTATTTGAGGGAAAATCATTGCAGGAATGCAGAACCATGCAAGAATACAACATCAAGTCAGGCTCTACAATCATTCTCAATATGAGATTACAAGGAGGTGCCGAAAGCACTGGAACTAGCTCGCACAGCAAAGGGCCTTTTAAGGAAGCAATGAAGCGCAAAGGGAAAGAACCAACAACTGTCACTGAACCCTCAGGGCAGTAGATCAAATGCCGGAGAGCCCATCTATCTCCATTGACATACCAGAGGTAAAAAATATGCATTCAGATCTACAAAAAAATGCAGTTATTTGTAGATTTAATGGATCCTAGCCTAGAATTGATGCATTGTATTAATGGGTTCACACGGTTTGGACAAAAATTGCCAAATCTACCTATATCCTAAGGGTTTCTTTATAGTATGCTTTCACATAGAAGAAGAAAAGGAATCAGTTCTCAACCAAGGGCCATGGTTATGGGGCAGTGCTGGACTTTTTATTACCCCTTGGTTTCCTGATTTTGATGCCACCACCATGGTGGTATCAAGGATGCCAGTATGGGTTAGGATGTATAACCTTCCTTTACATTTCTGGCATTCAAAGGCTTTAATAGCTATTGGAAATACCTTGGGGAGAATGTTAAAGATAGACGGAGAGAGACATTTAAAAGGAATATTTACCTTCGCCAGAATATGTGTCAAGGTAGATCTCAGTCGAGGACTACTTGAAAGCATAATCCTAAACTTCAATAATACACAGTGGAAACAAACCGTAGACTATGAGAATACAACTTTCAGATGCCGGGGATGTCAACAAACAGGTCATCTATACAAAGCATGTCCAAGTCTCAATAAGAGCAAGCAACAAAAAAGGAAGCCGAAAGGATGGCAGAACATAGATGTCGTTTTTAAGAAGGCAGCTACAGCAAAGAAAGAAGAACATAATACAGCAAAGGATAAAGATCAGGACAATAAGGATACAGAGATTAATGAGGAAAAGGAACAAGATCTTCAACTAGAAATAAGTGGCAATAAACGAAGTCACAGTCCTGAAGGATCAGATTTAGATAAGGAACAACTAATGAACATAGTGGAAAACCAGCTTACCATTATTGACTCCACTCACAACATGGATGGTTGGCGAAAAGTGGAGAAAAAGAAGGGTAGGAAGACTTAGGCCAGCTGGTTTTTTGTGGGCTGCATTCTGGATAATAGGAGCACCACTCTTTTTTTTATTCTTGTAGGCAGGTTTGTATCCTGCAGGGTGTATGATCTTCTTTCATACAACCAATTTGAATGCTTAATGCATATGATATGTAACTTTTTATTTTAATAAAAAGTTTGATTTTTTCTTTGGAAAAAAAGAAAAGTAGTCAAGATGGATCCCTTGTTGAAACAACACATGCTAGTACAACAAAGCCACGAGGAAAATAATTCTTGTTGGTCTGAGTCTCAGCTAGGCTTACATTGATAATAGTGCCTTTTTTTTATGCATACACCTTACCTTTATAAACAAACTATCCTATGACTGACACCATCAACTTTTCCACTGATGAACAATAAAATACATCGCTTAAAAGTGCTTTCATGATAAACATAGAGGGACTCTCACCAATGCATTCTTAAACCAACAACTCATACTCTACTTGATAGACTTCTAATGACAACAAACTCACCATCTAAAGTTGACTCATTATTATCATTAACAATCATTTAAATAAGGACTCTTTCACCAACACTTGGACTGGAGACCTCATACTAACAACATGAACACCATACTCTGACAAAAATTGATAACAATTGATACCAATTGATAATACCTTTGATTCTTGGTATTAATACCCTTGAGATCATTGATCCAATTACTGAATTGATGCCACTAATACCAATTGGTGAGCACTTGATAACTAAGTGTTCTCCTCCTGTGATCATGCTCCTTTCACCACAAATTTAATGCCGATACCAATTATCAATTGGAACATTCTGAAAGCATCACAACAGTCAATACATTATGAATTTCATATTATAATCACTCAAATGATGTTAATACACAATAAACACCATTAAATTTTGTATTCCATGCTTTTCTATAAGCAAAAAACAATTGATACCAATTGTTAATGGATAATCTAATACTCAAATCTTAACTTTAGTATACTCCCTGTGGCTATGCTCCCTCATTTCATTAGGAATATGTAAACATACTTGCACAAGACAAGAACAATTTGACTGTAAAAAAAATCATCACCCGTATTTTGTCATCACCATATATACATACTCAAACTATCCATCTCATTTTACAACAAAATTCAATCAACCATACTACTCAGCGACACCAGTCTCCTTCAGCAATTTAAAAATAAATAAATAAATACTTCCCTTGAACTTCAAATTCATTGCTTGGCATGTTTCTTTCTACTTCTTGCATCTAATATTTCTGACTTCCCTTAAATCCAACCTCTTCTTTTCGATGAAGAGGAAAAAGGGATGTACTCGACCTTAGTAAATTATCTCCCTTTTTCTTCCACTCTTGGGTATGATGAGTTTGGTCAAAACCATGAGTTTATTACCTGTGTTGGTCTAGTATTTTTGCCTAACTTGGTAACTTCTTGCCAAACCATTGATTATTCCTCTTGTTAGCAATATACAATTTACTTGTTTCTCTTCTTTCCCATTGTGTGTGCTTTTTCTCTAGAATGAATAACTAGCAAAGCTATTACTCCTTTTGTCTCATTGGAGTCTCTCCGTATTGCATGTTATATAAGAGATATCAACCACAAGAATTGCGGACTCTTATATGTTGATCTAGTGTTGATAATATTCAAAGCTAAACACTAGTCTATGTTTCCTTCATGAGCCATTCGACCTGCCCTTCTTATGAGTGCTGAAATGACTCATGTGTAGTTGTCCTTGTTGGCTCTCAACATAATCCATGCCTTTCTTTACAATGTTCTGGAAAGGAGCTGAATTCTTTCCAAATTTGCATCCAACTGCTTTGTGCCCATAGTTCTTACACCTGTGGCATTCAAATTTATTCAATATGGGGGAAAAATAATTATTATTCTTATCAAAGCTTTTACTTATCCAATTTCTTGGATTGATATTCACTCTCTTGCTTATATTGAGCCACTAGAAATCTTTCCTTTGAGGGGAAAAGACTCTTTATGGTTGGTTGTTTGAATTACTATTAGAAACTCATGGATGTGGCTAAAATGGAGTGTTACACCTTTATTTTTGCACCTTCCTTTTCTTATTTAGACACTTGGAGGAAAAGTACCATGTATTACTATAATAGAAGTAGATGAGGGACTGCATACCTTTAACTTTGGAAGTATTTTTATCTCTTTGATGTCATGTTATTTTCTCTGCCAATGTAGTATTGTTAGGTATTCCTTTAACAAAGTTGGTGGGTCCGTTTAATGTTGTTGCTTAGTTTCTATCATCATCCAATATTTTCTCAGCCTGAGAGGAAAAATGGTTGGTTTGAATCTCTTCAAAACCTTAAAAATTCTTTGCATGCTTCTGCAAATTCATCAACTACTCATTAAAGTTTTATTCTCTACTTCCAGCGCCATATTGATGGCTCTAATTTTTTTTCATCTCCTCAAGATTTGATACTAGATCCCTTTTCAAATATTTCTTTTCTTCAAGATCTTCCAAATCAATAGACGAGCAACTAGATTCACAACTAATGCCAACTTCACTCACATAAAGAGTTTGTTCTCTTGATTAACTTAGGGATCCTTCTTTTGACACATGAGATGCCCTTTCTTCCTATTCACTAGAGATGGACCCATTTTCTTCTTGACCATTTTTCTATATCTGTTATTGCTATCAAGGTGACCCCTTCACTACTACTAGATGAGTAACTGTCACTTTAACCAGTACTTATAGTTGAGCAATTTGAAGATAAATGGATTAAAGTGTTACAATAACAATAAAATAATAACTGCTCCCAGATCCGGGTGTTTGACAGCAACATAGGCACGTGGCCAGCAGTTTGGATGTGCGTGTGGTTGATCTTCAATGCCACACACCCTCACACGACTCTGGTCATAACTCCACCTCTGCTCTAGCTTAATGAGACTTTAATGACGCCAGTACATCCATTTACGTCGGTCAATTTCTTGATCATGGCACTATCAACTCGCCATAATCGCATTTATCCTCTCCTCTCTAGCTCCTCCTCCATCGCAGTTGTAGCAACTCGTTATCGACCTCTCTCAGAAGTAAACCAGGCTTTGATTTTCTAGCGGAGCTTCTGGATTTGCCTTCAAACCATCCTCTGTTTCCCTTGCTCTTTAGCTCGCCTCCCGCTCGCTGCCCTGAGCTCTGAAGCCAAGTTAGTTTTCTCACTTCCCTGCTTCCTTCATCTTCCACAAAGCCAGGATCATTCCGCCCCTCCAGCTAAGTCGAATTGTGACACCGTATGAGTTGCAAAAGGGGCAGCACGCGCGGGCAAATTGGGCACCATGCCGCCTCCTCCGCGACAGACTCTTCAATCTCCAGCCCAAACCTTCGCTCAGATAGGTACTCGGCTACTCGGAGTGGCCGGGGTAGGGGCAGAGGATTACAGATAACTACACTGAGCTCCTTCCATTCCATGACTAACGTTGCTCGATTACATTTCCCCTGCAGTCATGGCACTTCTTCCTTTATGGCCACAGTTACCACCGAACTAAGCGAGCTCAATTCAGGTCAAGGGGCTAGTTCCATCAGAGCGACTTTGGACAAGCCAGTGGAAGATGAACCAAGCCCCATCTAGACAAACCTCGATCAGAGCAAAGCTTTAGGCTCTGGTAAAGGCAAAGCTCCTCAAAGCATGAAGCTTCAGGCAAGCTCCTCTGATGATGATGATGATTGCAAATATGGATGTCGCATCACCGAGGAGCTACCTGATCCCTCTCCCAATGCTTAAGCAGGCTGGTTCTTTCTGGTTTTCTTGGATTTCTGCCAGCTCGAGAAGGTTCACTCATTACTATCCTAGATATGTTTACAAATGTATTAGCTCATACTGCTAGTTTTTCACTCGAAAGGGGCTTTCTACCAGCCTTCAATTTCCAATTTTGGTCGTAGTCACAGTTACCTATGTTTTCAGTTATGGGTGGTCGTATTGCTAGTCGCAACCACCAGGTCTAGTTTTACTGTCTGGGTTGTTGTACAACTCCGGTTTATTTCTCAATTCCAAGTTTTGGTTGTTGTATAGGCCCAACTTAACTCTCAATTCCAAGTACAACTATGGGGTTTCAGTATTTTTGCCTCACTCATGAATAGACTCTCTACAGTTCCTGAAGACAATACTCTACTGGAGTTCAACAAACAAATATGCTTTGCTTGTAATCATGCCGCAATTTTGGGCCAGCGCTACAAGGTCATGACCTCGGTGTAAAATATTTTTGTTTTAATATAGAAGTAGCCTTATTCATAAAAAAAAAAAATAATAATAATAATAACTTACTTGTAGGTTTCATCTCCTCTAAGAACTGATCAACAAATTGGCCTCTCAATACAAGAGAACCATCCTCTGATTCACGATCTTCAATACTCTTCGAATATTTGACTATTCCACCCTCTAGGGAAATCCTTTTGACATCACATGCAACTTGTATGTATATATCATAGATGGACTATAACTCATTCCATATCTCTTTGGTAGTCTCAAAACAAATTACTTTTTTAATACATGACTTGGACAACCCTCTCATGATTTCCTCCCTGGCTTCTTTATCAAACTTATCATCTATTACTCCATTCTCCACAGGTAGCCATACATCCAAATCAAGAGCTTGCAAGTTGATTCTCATCCTCACCTTCCAAGTTGTATAATTTGATCCATTAAAAAATGGATCTCCATCTAAGGTAATCTAGTCCTAGTTCTCCATGATCCCTGATCTTCCTTCCAACCATTAAACTAATATTGAAGGAACCTACTGCTATGATACCAATTGTTATAAACAATGGAAACCACAACACTACTGAGAGGGGGGGTCAATTAGTAGTGTGACCAAATTATACAATTTTTCACAAATTATATTATTCAATAACTTTAGCAATCATTCATGAATAAATAACACAACTATGTAAATCATAACATCATGATAATCATCAAGCACATGAGAAACATATACATAAGACACCAATCTTCTTTGTATTTCTTTGGAAATAGAAGCTTCAACTTTATTGCCCCATAAGATACATGATTTGTAGGTTTATTGGCTTCTACTGAAAGGAACTTCTATCCCTTCTTATTTACCAGTCTTCACAGGAAGGGACTTTTTCCCTTGCTCATTTATCAGCCTTTGTTGAAAGGGACTCTTTCCCCTACTCGTCTACAACCTCTGTTGAAAGGGACTCTTTCCCTTGAAATACAAGCTACCACTTGTTGGACCTTTTGATTCATCACTCATCCATTCTCAAACTAGAACTAATAGACCACTTTCCTTCATAAACAAATAATTTCCTCAAATCCAATTGTTCACCGAAACCACCTTACAAACACCTTGAACAATTTCTAATTACTGAGCAAATCACCAATTATACCAACAACATTAATCACCAACCACCAATTCATTCTTTGCCTTTTCAAACATCTCTCGGACACCAATATTGGTCTTTGATTCACCTCTTATGCAAACCAACACTATGCATCTCATTACGCTAACAACCTTCCTCTTTGCGACTTGATTTCTGCTTTAAAGAATTCTGCCTCTTAAAATTAGTTTATTTACCTTTGATTAAATTTGGGCCTTCCTCCGTGCATTTTTTTTTTTAATCTTTATTCTACTTCAACTAACTCTTATTTATGTCATATGCAGGTCTTCAAACACTTATTTGATATTCTAATAAGAATCTTAGAGTTTAATTGTCAATTTTGCTTATTCTGGAATTTCGTTAGAGTTTAGTTGTAGTTTTAACTACAATTCTCTTGCACTTTGATCTTTTCATGATTATCTTATTTTTGTCTTTGTTTTTCTTCACTTGAGTCTCCTAAATATGCTCTTCAAGTTATAAAACTCGCCTTACCTATTTTGGCTGGAAAAATTGAGCTTAACTACCAATTTTGGTTGTTCTTGAATTTTTACAAGTTTTTGTAGAGGCTTTCTATTTCTAGCACTTCTCTGAGTTAGCATTCTGCTTTAAATACCTCTAAAAACTTTCCATGTTGCTATGCATTACCACTATCCCATTCATGCCTTGCTTTTATTTTTAGCACTACTCGCAATATGGCATAAATTCCAATTTTAAAGCTACTGACTTGTTCATCCATAAACTCGATGACTTAATATAAAAGATTTTCCAAATATGTGTTATAATATCCACAGGTCCTTTTACCCCTTATGCCTCGAGAGCTCAACAAACACTGTCACATATAACCTCTCGATGAGCCCGAGTGCTTTATATAAAACCACTGCATACTGCCTCCATGCCCTCAGCCACAAACACCACACAAAACAAAGTCTTGGCGCTAAAACTTGGCCCACGTCTCCTTTATCCCGATGCTCCTCTATCATGCCTTCCATTTTCTTCCAGGTATGCCTTGAAGGATTACGTGTCTTGTGGGGCCACCTTTCCTCTTCTCCATTGGTTGTTGTTGCATAACTAGAATCCTGACGTGTCTCGATGCTCGTCATCCTACTATTCTCCTCCGTGTACTTTTAAAACCTTCTGGGGTCAAGGATCGAGATGAGTTGTCCTGATGGGTCCACCCACTCCACCTGAGAGCCAATCAACTGGCAAGCGGGGTGAGTTGTCTCTGACAACTACCACATTTCGTAATGCCTATTCACCCCACAGAACCTCCTCTATGCACCAATCAAGCCCTCCAGGATGACATCATTCTTATGTCATCTCTGCCACATGGTGTCATCTGAGTGGTGACACATGTCACTCAGATATGGCCCATTGGGCCACCCAAAAACAATAAAAATAACCTGCTATGTGTCCACCATACTGACATCATGTTGATGTCATCTTCATCCATTGAAATATTGTCGCGCCTCCTGGAGACAAGAGAGAAAAGGGTCAAGGTATTTGGTTTTTCATTGATTTCGTTTGTTAAATTATCTTAACAAAGTTATCGAGTTTAAGCACTTTTCACAAATACGTGATTTCCATGTGATCCCAAATTCATTTCCATTGGGATTTTATGTTGTAAGCCTTCACCATGCTAACCTGTGCTTGCATCAACCTGGGGCCTAACTTATGCACAACTCTTTTAACCTTCGGTTTAGCCTTTGTGGGCTGAGTTGTTAAGTGGGGGCCTCCTGCATGGAACTATGCCAATAATATTGTTAGCCACCTATTGTTGACTCTGTCTAGAGCTACATCAACCCGCTCATTCCCTTTATGCTTAAATTTGAACCTTTTGGGTTGTTATTGTCAGGCTAGTATGTTATTTGGGCTTCGCCTTGGGCCAATCAATATGTTCCTCGTTGTTGTTGTCAGAGCCACATTTACCTGGCTATTGGAGAAAACCATTTGGTGGTTTGTAAACACCCCCCATTTCTGGTTTGTGGTCATTAGAGAAATTTTGAGGTATAAGTGGACCTCCTAAGGAATATTATAAAATAATAGTGGAAATAATAAAATAAGATTGGATTACCTCATCAAATTTTGGAGGGATAAAAGAAAAAATACCTTTTCAACTCATATTTTCAACTTATCTCTGCATAGTTTCACTCAAATTTAATGTAGGATCACTTGTTGGATGCAAAATTTTATTCCTCATCCAAGGAGTACCCATGTAGAATACTTTCAATAAATCTCTCTACAAGAAAAATGAGAAATACATGAAAAAATGTGACTGCAATGATGTTTCTTCATGTATTTCTCATTTTTCATGTAGAAAGGTCCATCAAAAGTATGCAACATGGGTAACCCTTGGATGAGGAATTAAATTCCGCATCCAATGAGTGCTCCCATTGAAAATTTGAGTAAATCTATGGGGAGATAAGTTGAAAATAGGAATTAAAAAAGTAGTTTTTTTATTTTTTATTTTTTATCTTTTTACTCCAAAAATGGTGAATCATCCCCCATGGTTGGCATCATAAATTTGAATCCTATGTTTTCCTATGAAGTTGATTTTGGTTGTACATTTTTGTTTTGAGGCCCATTTTTTACATCAAAATTTCTCTAATGATTGTCTAGGGGGGTGGAAATTCATCTTCGTTGTTGATCTAATGACCAACAATCTTTGGAAACTGCTCTGCACCACCCCCTACACATTAACAGGCAAGACATCAAGGACCACTATTCAACAACACCAGTCTTCTTCAATAATTTCAGAAAAAAAAATGGCATAGCTTACCTTAACCTTCATATGCATTCCTTGGCATGTTTCTATCTACTCCTTACATCTGACCTTTCTGAATTCCCTTGAATCCAACCTCTTATTTTCAATGAAGAGGAACAAGTGATCTACTCGCCCTGAGTACATTATCTCCCTTTTACTTCCACACCTAGGTATGTTGATTTTGGTCAGCACCATGAGTTGATTTCCTATGTTGGTCTGGTAGTTTTCCATGATTAAGTAACTTCCTACTAAACCATTGGTTATTCCTTTTGTTATCACTAATTAAATCCAAGATGTGATTTACATGTTGCTCTTCTTTCTCATTGTTTGTGCTTGCTCTTTCCATTGAAGAACTAGCAAAGCTACTGCTCCTTTGTTTGATAGTAGTCTCTGCCTATTGCAGCTTATATAAGAGAAATAAACCACATGAATTTTAGACTCTGATATGTTGATCTTTTGCTAATAATCTTCAGAATGAAACATTGGTCTCTATTTCCTCCATGAGCCATCTAACCTAAAAAATTTTATGAGTGTTGAGATGACTCATGTGCAATTGTCCTTGCTAGCTCTCAACATAATCCATGCCTTTGTTTACAATGTTCTAGAGAGGAGGTGAATTCTTTCCAAATTTGCATGCAGCTTCTTTGTGCCCATAATTCTTACACCTATGGCATTCAAATTTATTCAAGAAGGTGGCAAATAAATTATTTTTCTTATCAAAGCTTCTGCTTGTCCAATTCCTTGGACTGATATTTGCTCTCTTGCTAATATTGGGCCACTGCAAATATTTCCTTTGAGGGGAAAATGATCTTTGTGCTTGGTTGTTAGAATTTCTCTTAGAAACTTGTGGTTGTGGCTGAAATGGAGTGTTCCACATCTGTTATTGCACCTTATTTTTCTTCTTTGGACACTTGGAGGCAAAGTTCCCTGTGTTACTGCAATAAACGAAAATGAGGGACTACATATCTTTAACTTTGGAAGTCTTTTTATTTCCTTGATGTCATGTTCTTTTCTCTACCAATGCAGTGTTGTCAAGTCTTCCTTTAACCAAGTTGGTGGTTCCCTTTAATCTTGCTTCTGAGTTTCCGTCATCGTCTAATATTGTCTCAACCTAAGAGGAAAAATTGTTGGTTTGAGTCTCTTCAAAAGCTTCAGAATTCTTTGCATGCTTTTGCAAATTCATTAGCTACTCATTTAATGTTTTATTCTCTACTTCCATCTCCAAATTGATTTCTATAAGTTTCTTGATCTCCTCAAGAATTGATATTAGCTCCCTTTTCAAAAAATTTAAAATAAAATATTATTAAATAAAAACATTAATATGATTAATAAAGTAAAAATTAGAAATAAAATGATAATGAACAAACACTAAAAATAGGAAATATATTAAAGACCAAAAATTAAAAAGAATTTAAAATTAAATTTTAAATGGAAATTAGGAATAAGATAGGGAAAAAGTCATTTAAAATTCATTAGATTAAAAATCGAAGGTGAATAAAAGCTCAATGATTAAAACTGAAGTAATAATAATAATTCAAAAAATCAATAATTCAAAATCTCAATGATAAGGAATAAATAATAAAAGAGGGAAATAAATAAATAATAAATTTTAAAATCTATTTTAAAATATTATAATAACATAGAGGTGAAAAAAGAATAGGGTTAAAAAAGCAAGAGAATGAGGGAACTAAAAATGACAAAAGGAAAGAAAACACAATGAGGAAAAAAGGGAAACCTAGGAATAAAGATAGGGGATCCAACAATGACTTATCTTCCAACCATCATCACTATTTAGAATCTTAGACCTTTTCTCTATCTAAATGGCCCCCCTACACTTATGGTGATGGAAGTGATCAATCTTGGAAATGACATGGAAATCCTCAATACTAATATTGTGCTTAGTCTTCTTAGCATGCTCATCCAAATCTAAGGAGCGAGTCTTATAGTGTTTATGTCAGTTGCATGTTCCTGGATCCTTTGATTAATGGACCAACCAATACATCCAATGTACGGAGTCCCATAAGAACATGGGATCAAATGCACACCTTTTATGTCTTTAGGATTCGTCGGGTCTTGGATTGATCTTAGGGAGCTACAAATCGTGTTCAAGGGTCTGAAGGTGGAATAAACATCGTGCTTCCTAAGAACTTGAGCAATCTTGTCAGTAGTCCCTTGTATAAAGGGAAGATGAACATTAGAAGCCAATTTTATAGGTTCTTTATTAATCTTCAGACCTTAGCTTGCCTTTTGAAAATATTTGATACCTTGGGATCTATTATGGTCATTCATTTCAAAAACATTAAGAAGATGGGTTTTCTCACTCTCTAGGTGACTCCCTTCAAAAACCTGTTAAGCACGAGTAGATAGGGTGTTTAGAACCCCCGACTTTTGGGCTGGATAGTGATGGGAATCAAAATGAAGATATTTTTTAGTGTGCGTTTTCTTATGAAAAACCTAGTGAGAAAAAGAACCATTAGATTTCTTAGAGACAAGAACGTTAAGGAAGGGAAGGCTACCATTAATCTCAGATTCCATGGTGAATTTTATAAATCTTGATTGATTGTTAAGATGCTAAAAAACCATATCTAACTTATCCCAACCATGAGGCCATAAGATGAAGGTACCATCAACAAATCGTTTCCAAAGGTTTAGATGAAATTGAGAAGAGGCCAAAGCCATATATTCAAAATCCTCTATGAATAGGTTAGCTATGACAAGGAGGATTTTGAATCTAGGGCTTTGGCCTCTACTCACTTTTAGCCAAAGCTTTGGAAGTGATTTGTTGATGATACCTTCATCTTATGGACTCATGGTCGGGATAAGTTAGATATGTTTTTTCAGCATCTTAACAGTTAATCAAGATCCATAAAATTCAATATGGAATCTGAGATTGATGGTAGCCTTCCCTTCCTTGACATTCTTGTCTCTAAGAAATCTAATGGTTCTTTCTCTCACTAGTTTTTTCATAAGAAAATGCACACTAAGCAATATCTTCATGCTAAATCCCATCACTATCTAGCCCAGAAGTTGGTGGTTCTAGACACTCTAGCTACTCATGCTTTATGGGTTTCTAACGAGAATCACCTGAAGGGTGAGAAAACACATCTTCTTAATGTTTTTGAAATGAATGGTTATAATAGATCTCAAGGTATCAAATATATTCAAAAGGCAAGCAAAGGTGTGAAGATTAAGAAAGAACCTAGAGAATTGGCTTCCAATGTTCAACTTCCCTTTATACAAGGGACTACTTACAAGCTTGCTTGGTTTCTTACGAAACACGATGTTTCTTCCATCTGCAGACCCTTGAACATGATTCGTAGCTCCCTAAGAATAGTCAAATGCCCAGTGAATCCTAAAGACATGAAAGGTGTGTATTTGATCGCATGTTCTTGTGGGAATCCCTACATTAGAGAAACTAGTTGTTCCATTAATCAAAGGATTCAAGAACATGTGCCTAACCTAAAACATTGTAGGACTTTCTCCTCAGCTTTGGCTGAGCATGCTTAGAAGACTAAGCACCACATTAGTATTGAGGATTCTTAGGTAATTGCCAATATTGATCACTTCCACCACTGTAAGTTTAGGGAGGCCATTGAGATAAAGAAAAACTCTAAGATGCTAAACAGGGATGATGGTTGGAAGATAAGTGGTTGTTGGATCCCCTCCCTTTATTCCTAGGTTTATTTTTTTCCAAATTGCGTTTCCTTTCATTTTGTCGTTTTTAGTTCCCTATTTCTCTTGTTTTCTTAACCCTAATTTTTTTAATCGCTGGGAGAATATGTTTAGTCCCTTTCTTTTTTTTCCATTTTAATGTTTCATCCTTCTCTATTAATAATAATATGGATAATAACGATAATTATTGTAATAACAAAAATTATTTTAAAAAAAAAAAAAATTAATAATTATAATTTCTTAATACGATCATGAAGTTTTATTTTTCCCTCGTATGGTTTTATAATATTGTTTGTTATTTTATTTATTTTTACATTTATCCCCTCTTTAATATTTATTTTTCTTTATCATGTGATTTTTTGGAATTATTGATTTTAAGATTATTATTATTTCCTTCAGTTTATCATTGAAACTTTTTATTACCTTTGGTTTCAATCCTAAATGAATTTTAAAAGAATTTTTTCCCGATCTTTTTCCTCTAACTTTCCACTTTTAAAATTTAAATTAATTCTTTTTTGTGTTTTAGGCCTTAATATTTATTCCTAGCTTTTAAGGCTTTCATTATGATTTTACTTTTACTAATTTTTACTTATTGCTTTCTATTAATGTTTTCATTATAATATTTTTAACTTTACTGTTGGGATTGAGCTATTGCATCTATATTATTCATTAGTTCTATGGTTCAACTATCCATTTATGTCCTGATAATGAACCACAATTAGTGGTTCGAAACACATTAACATTAAAATCGATATGTGATTTCGTCTAGAAAATATTTGCTATAAATAAATACAATTTCTTATGACTCTTGTTTTCATCTTCCCATAGATTTTTGGACTCCTTATGGCTCTGCACATTCGCTTATGGCTTTTCCCCTTCCTCACTTGTAGAAATGTGGATATATTAAATAGAAAGCTTGAAGTTGATGTGGAGGTACGAAATAGAGGGCCCAAAGAATATGTGAGGGTACAAAATAGGGAGTGGGAAAGAAATGTGGATTTACATGGAAATGGTGAGGAAACGACAGATGCTGATGAACTTGTCAACGAGAATACCACTACTATTGGTGAGTTAATTAATGTTTTAAATTTTGAAAAAATTATATTCAAAGTCATCATTATGATATATTTTAACAATGTTCAATTTACTTACATGTCAAGTACTAAATACAAATTTATATTTGTTTTATGCAGGGACAACATCCAACCTGCAACAATATCCCACCACATCTAGAAAACATGGAAATTAATTAGAAGATACAAGAATATTGTATTTGATGAAAATTTTCTGTAGAATACGAATCCAACTATAATTGAATAAATTGATCCATCAGTGAATGAATGGAAAATTCAAAATAAAGTAAATAAAGTGATCAAAATGTTTTTTCAAGGTAAATCTATCATAGCACAAGTTCAAATGTTACATAGAATTTTCAAACACAAATCTCTAAGAGATGCAGTTCAATTAATAGGAATTAGACATTCCAAAGAGGTGTGGGTAAATGATTTAGTTTAAAAAGTATGTCACTGGCCCTTGGAACACTTGCAAAAAATTGATCTCGATGTGGAAAAGCTTCCCGTAGAGCATTGTTAATAGGTATTGTCAGAAAAGGAGCTGCATCATATCAGTTGTTGTCAGTGGAAGTAAGAATATACAAAACATCAAGAACAATTCTATGGAGGCATACAAAATTTAGGATTCAAGTAGATGTGAATTATGAACTTCCACGTTGGGCTAATATATGTAGGAAACCCTATCAAGATAGACTTGTGGATAATGTGAGAGACATGGTGAAAGAGTTTTGCAATTAAATTCTCGTGGGTTACCAAATGAAAAGGATGTTGTGCAAAATTATGAACAAAGGTCAGTCAAGTGGAGTTATTTCAAAATTTTATGGAGAGTAACGTTGATGTGAATATTTTTCTTACCACATTTGTGAAGCTTAAACCATGGTATATCAAGCTTGTGACTATTCGTGACACATGTTGTTGTCGATACCATGTAGAATTCCATTTATATTATGATACATTTCTAAAATTTGGTGTATATTACTAGTCTAATGATCCTCCTTCTTCAAGTGTTCATGAATTTTTATCTAATATATTATGTGGCCGAGAAAATGAAAAATTATTTTATAATAAAGAATGTGTTGGTGGAAGAAAATGCAAAGAGTGTTCTAATTTGACACTCTTTGATGCTAAGTATCACATTGATCTGAATGATTCTCGATTGTCAAATTTCATAGTGAAGTGGAGAAGATATGAATTTGTTACTTAGATTGTCGTTATCGATTCAATGTTAACATCAAGAAAGGTTAGTTTACTTGATGATGACATTTATGTGACATATTTTATGGAGAAGTTTAGGGAGAAAATATATAAACATATTAAGCATTGTCATATAGAAAAATGGTAGGACTTACATTTTAAACAATCACACGCTGTATTCCCAAAGGGAACAATATTGTTGGTTGTTGATTTTGCTAAGAATTACACATTCACTCCACAAATGGAAATACAAAGTGAATATTATCATTCAGACCAGGTCTCTATACTCGTGCAAATTTTGTATAGGCATGTAGAGCTTGCATTCAATGGTTCATAGTAATGAAGATAATCGTGAAGTGATTAAAGAGTATAAGTTCTATATCAACGATAATGATACACATGACACATTTTGTTCAATATTGTTTTGATATTCTTTATAAGGATTTAAAGGAACGAAAGATCACTTTTAAATAACATTAGGTATGGTCAATTGGTTGTGCTAGTCAATTTAAATCATCACAATCATTCATTTGGTTGTCTCACCTTCATAAAAAAATTGGCATTCGTCATACATGGAATTTATTTGATACAGGGCGTGGCAAAGGAGAGCATGAGCATGAGGGTGATGGGGCATGTGTAAAACATGCACTTATGAGGCATCAGTTTAGTCAAGAGGCTTCTTGACTTGTAGATTCAAATGGTGTTGTTAACTGGTGCAATCAAAATTTAAGCCATATGTCAAATCCAAGGATGGCTCATGTGCATAGATAAGTGTGCATATGTGTGTGTGTGTGTTATACGTGTGTTTTTCTATCGAAATGATATATTTAAAATCGCTAAATTTCACTTACATGAGTTTTTTTGTCAAGAAGTTACCTTTGGAATATTTTGTTGGGTTATGTTAATAGATTGATTTCATATAATTGACAACAAATCCATGGAGCAAGAGATTTGAAGTCCATTAGAGTGAGAAAATGATAAATATTTTATCAATTCAGAAACGAAAGTACTCTTGCTTATGTATTGCATGTATTGATGATATGGTCCCCACCATTGAGTGTGTAAACCACAACAACAAATATGTCAAACCATGGATACACGAAGAACTCATAAAATTTCCCCCACTTCCAAAGTTTACTCATGAGGATATGGAAAATGAAGTGGTTGTTATTGATAAATGTTTTGATTGTCTTTTTGATATGGTTATAGAAGGTGATGTATTTATTGTCATTGCACCAGAAGGTAATCTAGGGAAAGTGCATTATTATTTATTGTGATGCACTAAGTCGAAAAGAACATTGTTATGAGAGTATAAGGATCTTTCAAATTATACATATCTATTTGATTCAGTGGTTTATTGGGGCATTTCTTTGAAGAAGTAAAGAAATGTAAAGACCACATTATTTTTCAAGGCTATCAGCTAGATGTTATATGTTCCCAATATAATCATTTGGTTATAGCAGCTCGGTTGTAATTGAAAGAAGTGAAGAGTAGAAAAAAGCTACGACATTTGAAATTATCGAGAAAAACAAAATCATGATACCATTCTTGAAAAATTATCATTAACACATTAAACACATGAATTATATTAAATCTAGTTATTTTTTCCTAGATAATTATAGTATTGAACCATAATTTTATAGCCTATGTATTATGTTGTTTTAAATTTAAGCACACAAGAACTTGTAATTTTTTAGTTTTTTTCTTTATATGTATCAATTCCTATATATATATATGGGGTTAATTAAGCTTTGTTAGATTATATTTCTGGTTATATTATTATTTTTATGTTATATATATTGTTGAATTGTTATATGTTATTTTTTATATGAACTGAGATGTTAAATCCTATCTTATATTTCTTATTATTATGGTCATGATAATATCGTTTTGTTATGTTATATATTTTTTATATTATATGTTATATTGTTATGTTGTAGTATCTCTTATATTGTTAATATATACATTATATATTTCTTATATGGTTATATATTTTTGTGTAAGATATATTGTTTTGTTACTGATTTATTGTTATTGTTATATATTGGTATGTTTTGTAATGAATTATTAGAAAATTACAACTTTGTCAGTAGAAGTATATGGCCTTTAACTTTTATGTTATATGTTATTGTTATGTTATGAATTATATATTGTTATGTTATGCTATGTTATATTAAACTATGTAAAATTGTTATGTTATGTGATTGTTATGTTATATATTATTATGTAATATATATGGTTATATTATTGTTATTATTATGTATTGTTATGTTGTTCAACTAATTATTAGAAAATTTCAACTTTGTCATTAGAAATATATAGCTTTTAGCTTTTATGTCATATATATATTTTTTATGTTGGCTATTGTTATGTTGTATATATCTTATATTGTTATGTTATATTGTTATATTATTGTTATTATTATATATTGTTATGTTGTTTAATAAACTATTAGAAAATTCCAACATTTCCACTTTAAGGATATGGATTTTAGCTATATAAAACTGACTAATGTACTTAAGTAATCATAGTTGTAATCTAATTGTCCTTTACCATTCAGAATTAATTCTAACTAATTCACATTTCAAATTCTTTATTGCAAGATGGTAATTATGTTAAATCAGCATAGATACAAAATTTTATTTGTTGATAGAATCATTCCATAATAAAAGAAAAAAATCCTCCATACATGTCAAATTTGTTGTCTAATGGTTCAATTCATCAAGATCAAGAAAAAACTAAATTTTGCATATAATACAATGTTATTCAAAAAAATAAACCATAAACAGAGTTAATGCATGTCGAAAGATAGAACAATTTGAAGTCAAAATTGTCCAACAACCCATTCTTAAAAAAATAGTAGCATATGATACTGAACATATATGTAAAGGAAGCTTGGGACCAAAACTAGAAAATAATGGCACCTCATGCCCAAGGCACATAATAGTACATTGTAACCAAATTAATACATCCTAGCAAACATACATAATGTGTTAATCATAAAAGCATATTATGTCTACATACAAATATAATAAAAGCATATCAGTTTTAGGTGCAAAATACAGTGTTGTTGCATGCATATGAATATTAAAAACCATAAAATCATATGATACGTGCATACAAATATAAAAAATAATATTAGTACTGGTATAAGCTAGATAGTACAACAATATAAAAAGTCATATTCATACTAGTACAAGCTACATGGTAAACAATTATAAGAAATAAAATATAATGTAAGGAGTGGGGATGTTGATGTAGTTCTGCATTTAAATTTATTTTTGGATAGGAAATATGATTCCATTGTAACCACCAAAGCGAACAACCACCATTGTTTGAGGCAAGCACCAAATCACACCCTGGAGATTGGATACAAATGTGTTAAAACATATCCTCATATACAAAAAAATAATGTATTAGAGCAGAGATATAAGAAAATGAGTACAAGTAAATTCCATCTCAAAATATGAAAGAGTAGTGAAATATCTAGAATCCAGTTAGATCAAATTTGCATTTGCAATTAAATTTCTTATAAGTAAATTTTAGAAAAGGCACAAATCTACTTTGGTAGAATTCAAAAATTTTGAGAGGGAATGGTTTATTCACAAGGCTAAAGGTTGGTATTCATGATAATATGACTATTTCTGTAGAAATTTGATAGAAATGCAACTGCTCAAGAAATCGAACTGAAATCAGGAGACAAATTCTACTTTACTAATCTGCAGAAAGAAAATCACAATTTAGAACAACATGCATAAACATGCAACAAGCAAAACCACAAGTACACAATGATTTCTAGGGGAACCCAACTGGGAAAAACCCCTCAAGCCACTTTGCATTAATTAGTTGAATATAGAAACTATTACAATTGCATGCTCCTACTCTGAGCACCACATGCAAAAGAAAAATTGTTCTCTCTGTTGAATGAGAAGCTCTGGCCAACACTTAGCCAATTTCTACCTCCTCTATCCTCATATTCCCTTGCATAATTTTTAGCTAACTCAAGCTCCTAAACAATAGGGAAGTCTTATTTCATTGCGTAATTCCCAAGTAATTAATCTCCTAACTGCATGCAAAAATTGTACACTCAACTAGTATACAATTAATGTTACATTAGCCTTTGTCTCCTCCACTCCAGCTGATCAATTTAAATTCAATGCATTTATGGGATATTTTGGGTTTTATTGATTAGATAACTAATAGATCTCTAATTTATATTGTTGTCTCACTACACAACTAACCTTAAATTGACTCTATTAATTGTTAGAGGTCAATTAACTTAGTACAACTAAAAATAATTGAACTAGATTGCTAAATTTTAGCAATCAACACATGCATGACTGAACTCCAAGCCCACTAACTCAAATTTGTTGATCTAACTGAGTTACAAGAGCCTTGTCACACTAGTTAATTGCCTCCAAATTTTCCTACGAATGTGGAAATTTGATTTACTCAATTTGATTAAGGCTAAAGTCAAATTGAGCCTTTCTTGCTACACTTTCTAATAGTTTGTTGGGTGTTGAGCCTAATTATCTTCTTTATTCAGAGGTATCATTGTGTTGGACCTCAGTTCTTAATTGGGAAACAACACCACTCGTTTAATCACCATTAGGGCATTCCATGGGGGGGAGGGGCGATAGTGATTTTATGAGTCCCCCCCAGTGGGGGTTTAGGGGTAGCGCCCTTGAAGCTAAAAATATATGTAAATTTTCCTTGTAAAATATTGTAATTTTGTAGTCAATCAAGGCCATTCATTAGGTGAATGATTTGAAAATAGAAGTTATGTTTAATTTAGGCTTTTCTTCCCTATAAGGCAACCCCTTGATTTATATGAGGGAATTGTATTGCGGTTGTGTGATATGTGTATTTTGAGCAAGAAAGAGAGAGGAGACTGTGTGAGAGTGAAGAATAAATTATAGCAGATATGTTGTAGGTTGTATCTCTTCATTTTGCTGCATAATATAAAAGGAAGGATTGGTTGTTTCTCCATGGACATAGCACAAATTGGGTGAACCACATATATATGTATCTCTCTTGTTTTATGTGTTTTCTGTGTTTCTGTTTCTGCAATATTTTTTGTGTTTCATTGCTATGTAATTTATAATTTTTTAACAACTGGTATCAGAGTCGAAGGTCTATTTGGCTAATAAACTCGCAGGAGAGAAGGGTTCTTGGTTCGAGTGGGAGCAATGGCAGAAGATGGGAGGTTGAGGGTCGAGAAATTTAATGGCCAAAACTACCATTTGTGGAAGATGCATATGGAATATTATCTATATCATAAATATTTATACCTACCATTGAGCGGAAAGACAAAGAAGTCGACGAGTATGATAGATGCAGAATTCGACAGAAAGGACTTGGAAAAATACGGTTGTGTTTGGCAAGCATTAGTGGCATTCAACATTTCAAAGGAAATGATAGTAGACGATTTAATGACGGTCTTGGACAAAATATATGAAAAACCCTTGTCCTCAAACAAGGTATTTCTCATGAAGATTTTATTTAATATAAAGATGTCAGAAGGTGGATATGTTGTTGATTGTTTAAATGAATTTAATACAGTTACCAATCAGTTAAGTTCTAGAGGGGTAAATTTTGATGATGAAGTTAGAGCTTTGTTATTTATATGCTCATTACCAAAATGTTGGAATGGCTTAGTCATGGGCATTAGTAACTCTGTCTCTTGATCGAGTACTTTAAAGTTTGGTGATGTAGTTGGTTCTATCCTTAGTGAGGAAATGCAATAGAAAGGCTTCGGTGAGACATCAAGTAATGCTTTGACTACAAATACTAGGGGAAGAAAAATGGAAAGAAGAAAGAGCCCAGGATATCGCAGTAAGTCAAGGAAAGGTAGATCCAAGTCCAAATCAAGGATAGTGTGCTAGAAATGTGGGAAAAAAGGACACCTAAAGAAATACTGTAAGTCTTGGAAGGGAAAATAATGAGACACACAACAGGAAAATAATCAGGAAACGAATGTGACAGGTGATGTGTTGCAATATGATTTCATTCATTCATTAGAAAATATTATTGATGCCTAGGTGGTAGATTCAGGGGCCTCATTCTATGCCACACATGATAGGAAACATTTTCATGATTATGTTCAAGGATATTTTGGATAGGTTCATCTGTGTGATGATAAACCCTGTAAAATCATTTGAATGGGTAACGTTTTCATAAAACAACAAAATGGAAACCAATGGCTATTAAAGGAGGTAAGGCATGTTCCAGATCTGAAGAAAAATATAATTTCAACAGGGTAGTTTAGAGGTGAAGGTTGTGTAACTACTTCTATAGATAAAACCTGGAAGGTCACTAAAGGAGCCTTGGTAATAGAAAAGGGAGAAAATGTTGGTACATTATATTTATGCAATGGTATTTCTAATTCTGTTAATGATTTAACATCTACAAGATAAAATAAAACATTGCGGCATCATAGGCTTGGGCACATGAGTGAGAAGAGGATGCATATTCTTCACTCAAGAAATTTGTTGGCAGGTTTAAAGCATGTTGATTTGGATTTCTACGAGAATTTTGTTTATGGAAAACAAAAGAGAGTCAGATTTCTAAGAGTTGGTAAAGAAAAGAAGAGTGAAAAATTAAAGCTTGTGCATACAGATGTATGGGGACATGCTCAAGATATTCTCTTGGTGGATCTCATTATTATATTACTTTTATTGATGATGCAACCAGGAAAACATGGATTTATTGTATTTGAAATAAATCTGATGTATTTGATACTTTCAAGAAATGGAAAGATTTGGTTGAGAATGAGACGAGAAAGAAGTTAAAGTGTCTCAGATCATACAATGGAGGTGAATTTTGCAACAAAGAGTTTGATAAGTATTTTTCAGAGCATGGAATTCATAGAGAGAAGATAGTTCTAGGAACACCACAAGGAAATGGTGTGTCAGAAAGGATGAATAGGACAATCATGGAGCGTGCAAGGTGCATGAGATTGCATGCAGGATTGCCTTTACAATTTTGGGTAGATGCTGTAAATATTGTTGTTTATCTAATAAAAAGAGGGACTTAAAGTTCCTTGGATGGTGGTATTCCAGAGGAGGCATGGATAGGTAAAAAGGTTAAATACTCATTTTTATATTCTTTCGGTTGTGAATCCTTTGTCCACATTAATAAAGAAAATAGAACAAAGTTTGAGGGAAAATCAAAGAAATGTACCTTTATTGGATATGGTGTTAATGATTTTGGTTAATGCTTATATGATTATGAAAATAAAAAAAATCATTATGAGTAGAGATGTCATATTCAATGAAAAGGTCTTTTATAATAATTAGATGCAAGAAAAGAAACAGGAAAAGGAAAACAGAGAATACATAGTGCTTGATGAGATCACAGAAAAAGTAAAGGTGCCTAAAAACATAATGATCAACAGACACAACAACAACAACAATGACGGGCACCTCAAACACTTGAAAGTGGTGTTAGAAGATTTATCAGGATAAGTATACCCCATGAATGATACACTCCATTATATTATGTGTTTTGACCAGATTATGGTGAACCAGAATTTTATGAAGAAGCAATCTAGGTAGAAACAAAGAAGAAGTGGGAGCTAGCCATGAAAGAAGAGATGGACTCCTTGGTACATAACCTGACTTGGGACTTAGTCATGTTTCTTACAGGTAAATTAGCATTGCAGAATAAATGGGTTTACATGTTGAAAGAAGAAGATGGAGGTAGAAAAAGGTATAAAGCTAGAATTGTGGTGAAGGGGTTTGCATAGAAGAAAGGTCTAGACGCTGATGAAATCTTTTCTCCTGTTGTTAAAATGACTTCAATTAGAACTATTTTAAGTCTAATAGGAGCAGAAGATTTGCATCTTGAGTAGTTAGATGTAAAAACGATAGTTCTCCATGGCAATTTGGAGGAAGATATCTATATGCAGCAGTCGTAAGGATATGAGGTCAAAGGGAAGGAGAAACTAGTGTGCAGGTTGAAGAAGAGCTTGTATGGCTTAAAACAAGCTCTAAGGTAGTGGTATCTAAAACTTGACAAGTTTATGTCTGAACAAGATTATACTAGATGTCACTTTTATCATTGTGTTTATGTCAAAAGGATAAATGATGGAAGCTATATTGTATTGTTATTGTATGTAGATGACATGCTTGTTGCAGGGTTTAACATGAATGAAATAAATGTGCTGAAATAAAACTTGGAAAATTCATTTGCAATGAAGGATTGGGGTGCTGCAAAAAAATCCTTGGTATGAGAATAAATAGAGACAAAAAAAAAACACAAATTAAGATTGTCTCGGAGTGAGTACATACAAAAGGAATTGGAAAGATTTAATATGCATAATGTAAACCAGTTAGTACACCTTTTGTAACCATTTAAAACTAAGTAAGGAGATGTGTCCCAAGACTTAGGAAGAGATGGATTATATGTATAAAGTTCCATATGCATCAGTAGTTGAAAGCTTAATGTATGCAATGGTCTGCACAAGCTCTATATTGCACATGCAATGGGAGTTGTAAGTAGGTACATGAAAAATCCAAGAAAATGTTGGGTTGTGTTATATTCTTTTATACAAACATTGAATAACAAGTGGTATCATAACATAATTTTGGCTTGATGATGTTTGTTGTAAACATAGGTGG
>APFE030788305.1:0-12552 GCA_000404065.3 Pinus taeda
AGCCTGTGGTAAAACTAGAAGATCTTTATGATATAAAAGACAGGTTTAAACCTGTAACTAATACAAAGATCCAAAGCTCCACCCTAAGGTTTGAATTGATAAATTTGGGTACTGAGCAAATTCCTCAGAATGTGAATTTAGGATTAGGACTTTCTGTAGAAGAGAAAGAAGCATTTGTTAAGCTGTTAAGGAAAAATAAACACGTTTTTACTTGGAAATATGACGACTTAAAGACTTATGACACATCTATTATCCAGCATACTATTCCAATGCTTCCAGATCAGAAGCCGATTCAGCAGAAGTTAAGAAAAATACACCCAAATTTGGAAAGCTAGATTAAGTCGTAGCTTAACAAACTCCTTAAAGCCAAGATTATCTTTCCAGTCCGACATTCCAACTGGGTTTCTAATATGGTGCCTGTCAGGAAAAAGAATGGTGACATTCGAATTTGTATTGATTTCAGGAATCTGAACAGAGCAAGCTTGAAAGACAATTTCCCATTGCCTACTATGGAGCAAATACTCTAATCAGTAGCAGGTTCTAAATTAATGTCCTTTCTAGACAGTTTTTCAGGATACAACCAAGTCTTGGTTCATCCTGATGATTAGCTTAAAACTACATTTAGAACAAAATGGGGGACATACGCATATCAAAAGATGCCTTTTGGACTTATAAATGCAGGAGCGACTTTCCAAAGAGCTATGGATACAGCGTTTAGGGGATTTATTAATTGAACAGTGGTCGTCTACTTAGACGATATAACTGTGTTTTCTAAAGAGAGGTCCAATCATTTACATGACTTAAACCAGATCTTTCAAAGGTGTAAAAGGTATGGAATATCTCTTAACCCCAAAAAGTCATTCTTTGCTCTTAATCAAGGGAAACTCCTGGGTTTTATTGTATCCAGGGATGGCATTTATATTGATCCTGATCGGATCAAAGAGATTTCTGAGACCCCATTCCCACACAATAAGAAACCAATGCAGTCATTTCTTGGTCCGATTAATTTTGTTAAAAGATTTGTACCTGATTTTTCTCATATTATTTTGCCCCTCCAGGCGATGATTAGGAAAAATGCAGTCTTTAAGTGGGGATTAGTAGAAAAAGAAGCTTTTGATTTGATAAAGCAATCCATTATCAACGCCCCCTCCTTAATTACTCCAAATTTCTCTAATCCTTTCACATTGTATACTATCGCATCTAATACTTCATACGCTGCAGTACTTACGCAACTAAATGATCACAATTTGGAGGCACCCATCTCATTTTTTAGCTCAAATCTTCAGGGTTCCGAATTGAATTACTCCAATGTGGAAAAGCAAGCCTTTGCTATGTTTAAAGCAGTAAAAATTTATAGACCCTTCCTTCTGAAAACCCACACAAAAGTAATAGTTCCTTTCCCAGCTGTTAGGCAACTATTAATACAAAACGAACTGGGTGAAAAAAGGGCAAATTGGGTCACAGCGCTTCAAGAGTATGACTTAGAAATTAGGCCAGCAAAGATTGTTAGGGGCCAAGGTTTTTGCAGGATATTGGCAGGAGCTTCCAACATTCCCGAATCAAGCGATACTGGTCCAACTGAAGAAATCAATCAGATAAGTGTCACTGATTCTGAATCTCAATATACAGATTTAGTATTTTATTTAAAAATGGTTATGCTCCTCCACATTTATCTTACAAAAGCAAAAGGGCCATCAGATTAAAAGAAAAAAGTTTTACACTTATTGATGATGTGCTTTTTAAGAAGAATTATGATTCTATTTTGCTAAGATGCCTTGAGAAAACTGAAGCTCAAAAGGTGTTGCAGGAGTTACATGATGGACCAGCAGGAGGACATTTTGGAGCTGACACAACAGCTCACAAGATTATTCATGCTGGATATTATTGGCCAACCCTTTTTAGAGATACCCATGAGTATGTAAGTAAATGCCTCAATTGCCAAACTGCTAGTGGAAGACAACGAAAATCGGCTTTCCCTTTGCAACCAGTCAACATTGAACAACCATTTGAGCAATGGGGATTGGATATCATCGGGGAAATTAATCCACCTTCTTCCAAGCAGCATAAGTATATTCTCACTGCTACCGACTATTTCACTAAGTGGGTTGAGGCAATCCCTTTGAAGACAGAAAATTCTGAAGCAATCATTGAATTCATAGACCAATTCATCATTACCAGGTTTGGTGTTCCAACTGCTCTTGTATTTGATAATGCTTCTTATTTCTCAGGCAATTCTATGTTTGATTTTTCTATGAAGAGAGGATTTAAGTTAAAGTATTTTGCTAATTACTATCCTCAGGGTAATGGTTTGGCAGAGTCCACTAACAAGAATCTGATCAAAATTATCAAACGAACAATCGAACAAAATCATAGGAATTGGCATAAATCCTTAGTCTTTGCATTATGGGCTGATAGAATAACACAGAAGGCTTCTATAGGAACCTCTCCGTTCAATCTTGTATATGGAAAGGAAGTAATATTGCCTACAAATTTTGTTCTTACCTCTTTAGCCCTAGTGCAGTTCATTGAAGAAGCTCCTTCCTCTTCTATTCATCTCAGATATGATCAAATCTTAAAACTTGAAGAAGAAAGAGAAAAGGCCAAAGATACCCATGCCAAACATCAACAAATCATCAAAGCAGCTTTTGATTCAGTTTCCTCAGGTTCAAAACAATTCCAAGTTGGCGATTTAGTTCTGAAATGGGATAAAGCCCATGAGGACAAAGGCAAACACACCAAGTTCCAAAAGTTGTGGCTTGGACCATTTCAGATTTGTGAGAAAGTAGGCCATTCAACCTTTATATTGCAAGATTTAGCAGGTTTGAGGGAGTCTCTCCCTGTAAATGGCCTCATCCTAAAAAAATTCTTCAATTGAGAAGGTGACCCCTTCTCCTTTTATTTCCGTAGGATTTTATAGTTTGTAGGTTTTTCTTTTTAGGAAATAAAGTTTAAAGGCATCTTCCATTAACCTTTCACTATATTTGAAAAGTTGTCTCACAGAAGTATCATGAGTATTTGCTTTCAAACAATAGAACTTTCAACCGAAAGAGATAATTCTTGGGAAATTAGGTATCATTGTATTCTGAAACCACAATTTAAGTTTGGCGAACTCCTCCTAAAGCATAAAAGTAATGTGAGTCATTTTCTGTTTCCAGATTGGTCTCAAAAGGTTATCAATATCAAAGGTAGGAGTCAATTCAATATCAGCATCTTCAACTCTTAACCTGTCATCCATTCATTCTCAAGGAAGAGATTGTCCACCCCATTCATTAAAGATTATGATTTTTCAAAGTGTAATTCTAATTCTAAAATATAAAGATATTAAAGATAAGAGGTCTTATTACAAGCCTGCTTACCATGTTCATAGGGAAATAGCTTAACTGACATTACCAACACTGCATACCAAAACAGGGTAATGGCTTGAAATTTCAAGACAAGGAGTCTCATCACGAGCTAGCTTGTTCAGTTAGACTACTAACCAGTGAGTGGCATTGTCAATAGCTGGCCACCAAACCAGGGCAATGGCTTTTTATCTTCTCAATAACAGAAAAAGGAAAGATGAACAAAATATGAAGGCATGTTTTGAATTCATTCTGATAATCACACTCTTAATTGGATGGGACAATGGACAATTATATGGTTAAAAGGTATCCCTATCAAGACTATAAACGTTTGCTGGCAGCAGAGGCTCTACCTATGACAGGTGAGTTTACTATAAAGGCTAATTTGGAGAGATTTTCCTATTTTTATCATTATAAACCAACATAGGCCTATTTGAAACTTAAAATGTATTTATTTCAAATTATCAAAAGGAGGAAGTTAGCAAAATTACTTTTATGATATTCAGAATGCATAAATACCTAGTTATATCATAATTTTCCTTTGTAGTTGAAACTCTATTTTCAAAAAGTTTAAGCATTTTTTATTTTTCCAGAGATAACTGGTTCTTCCAGTGAATCGCCAATTTTTGTGCTCTACAAACAACCCCCCATTTCAAGTTATTTTTATTCATAAAACATTAAAATGTGAAATGGGTCCCTTTAAAATAAAATTGATATCAAAACTTTTACTTAACAAAAGGTTCGATAATCAAATGAGCGCTTTATAAAAACCCTTTTTAAAGCAATATCCATTTAAAAGAAATAAAGAAAATTTCGGTCATTGCGATAAAGCGATCGCAAGATCGCATATCGCAATGACATGAGGGACATATAAAATGGCACAAGGCTTTTCGCCGATGCGATATCGCATTCGGCGATCGGCGATCGGCAATATCCAATGCACTACCAAAAGCGCCCCATATCAATACCCCCGATGCGATAAGCTATCGGCGATCGGCGATCGGCGGGTGAGCTATCGGCGATCGGCGGGGGCCCCTTGTTTGAGTCTTAATACACATAAGCCTTTCGCCGATGCGATATCGCAATCGATGATCAGCGATACTCAATGCAAATGTAAAAGCGGACTTGTTATAATCCCCGATGCGATGCGATAAGGCACGGTTTTCCATAGAAAGCCGTTAAAGTGATTGGAAAGCTCAATTCACTCATATTTAAGGCATAATCACTCCCGCTCGGCTGCCAATACGTCCATTGCATGCTTAAAGAGATCTCTCGACCAAATAATGATATAATGGGAATTTATAAGGTGGCAGGCTCTATACGTCCATTTAATGGATTCAAGTCGTAAAATCTTTCTATGGATTATCTCCATACCCGTTTTAAAAAGCTGAACATATCGCTGCGCATCTATTCATTTGCTATCAATTGCTAGTTTTATTGCTATCTCTCTGTGTTACGCAAAATTGCCTCTCTGTGCAGAATTCAGTCATAAACAGGAGTTCGGGCATGATGGGTAAGAAGTCTAAGAAAATCGCAGGTGCTTCCAATCCACCAGTCGCAGGACAAGCCGCAGCAAACAGCAAGAAAGGCCTAATATCCGACACAACATGCACAGGTCTCGCCAGAGTGACTTGGCAAGGAACTTATGACTTAATTGAGGCCGAGAAACCAAAGAAAACGGTAGAAGAAGCTACCGCGGATTCATTAAAAAAGTTGGACTGCACTCTCAAGGATTTCGCTGATTCTTTCCTTCACAGGATAGCAGCCAGGGAGCAAATTCTCCCATATACAGACGTGGTGCGATGGGCGATTGAAGAAATCCCCATCATGGACAGAACATTTAGCACGAGAGATGGGAGGATTTTTGGATCGTTCAAACCAGAAGACCTGAGGCAAATGTATCATTTTCCCAAGCCATATAAGATATACAATAGCGCCTTCTTGGAGAAGTTTGCGAGCGAGAATGAGATTGAGTCCGAACCTATCAAGGACTGGAGGCAAAATCCAAATAAACACAAGCACGAACCCTCCGGTAAGTACTCGGTCGATTCTTTGGCTTCTCGTTATTGCTATGCAGGTATAATGATGTGTAGATTATGGGGTTTACACGACTCTGCCATTTTTACCATTGAAATGGTTCCTCTTATGGAGGCGGAAGAAAACAACACAATTATGGATTGGGCTACTATCCTTTCGGATAAGCTAGCAGTAGCTGTTAGTGACTTTAGGAATAAAACTATAGTCACTGAGAGGAAAATTCCCCCATTCTACTATAGTGCATATATCCTAGATACCTTATGTTTCAATTTCGAATTCCCTATTCTTGGTTGGAGGTGGACTGCACAGGACCCCTCGCCCATTCATATTTATCATCGCAAGTTGTGGAAGTCATCCTATAAAAACCACTTGTATCAGATTTGTAATGGATTCATGGTTCCCATTTATTATTCAATTTTTGATAAACCCATTTCAAGGATCTCCTACCTAGCCTCCTTCGATTTGCCAGCAGTAGCTAGTTGGTTTGGAGAAGAACATTTTACCTATATCAGAGTCTTTGGTAGCCAAGCCAATCCTCATGTCCTCCCCTTATATGTTCCTAATAAATTGCTAGCAAGGGAAATTGCATATCAGATTACAGCTGAGAGTACTACACAGACTCTCAAAAAGGAAAAGAAAAGAGGTTGGCCTACTTTTCCCTTCAGATGTAGTGTCTTTACCCTGCGTGATCTCAAACATGCAGAAAAAGAAGCCACAAAGATTCAAGCTTTAACTCTGGCTACAATCCCGAATAGAGCATTTGACCCAAAGCGAACTGCCTATGCCGCCTTTTGACATGCCAAATTAGCAACGTTTGATCATCAAGAAGATATGTTCGATGACATGTTCTCTTCAGCTGAATCAATAGGTCAAGCCAAAGAACTTGCCAAGATGAGATACAATGATGAAGGGTTAACTGAGTTTAATAAACTTAGAGAGCAGAGGTTGCAAACTCTGCCTCTAGATTTATTAGCACTAACCCCAGCAGCATCATCAAGCGAGCCGGGTCAGCAACAGACAAAGGAACCTCCCGCTACAAAAAAGGATCATAACAAGGAACGAGAGGAACAACAGAGGAAAGACCAAGAGGAAAAGAAAAAAAAGGAACAGGAAGAACGGTTAAAGAAAGAGCAAGAGGATAAACAGCAAAAAGAGCAGGAGGACAAACAACAAAGAGAACAGGAGGATAAACGATGAAAGGAACAGGAGGAGCAACAAAAGAAAAAACAAGAACAATTGCTGAAGGAGTCTCAACCTAAACAGACCACCACCGATACCAACGTGGGTACTATCACAAACCCTGAATTGCTAAAGGAATGGCAGCAATTCGACACCATTATCAGTGGAGGGAAAGAATCAAAAAGAACCGATACTCCTAAGACCAGCAATATGCAGGATGATACCTCATCTCAGGTTCTGAGTGGAACCAGCGGCCCACCTAAATCTAAAGATATTGAAATAATTCCGAAAGGTCCCAGCAATCAAATCATTCTACAAGTAGAAGATATTCCGCCATTGGATGTCTTCTACAGCCCAAGGCACAGAGCAGTGGTAAAACGATCGAGGAAGAGACAAAGGCTTGATCAACCTTCTATCTTTCCAGAACAAACGGTCACGGGCAATGTAGTGTGGAAGGAGAAACTGGATCCCTCCGATGATCTAACCAAATTGTCACAATACCCTGGAGCCTATACAACTGCAACCATCGACAAAGCATCGGAGGTAAGTCTTTTATTAAAGACTAAAGACCAAGAAATCTCCACGTTACAGACAGAATTAGCCAAGATAAAACAGAAGGTAATGCAAGCGGAGGAGCAGTTAGCAGCACAACAACAAAGGACAGCGCAAGCAAACGAGCAGTTATTGGTGCAACAGCAAATAAATAATCAATTGGCTCAGCAATTGGAAGCAGAGAAACAGAGGATTGATCAGGCAGCGATCCAGAAACAGAACGAATTAACGGAGGCTTTGGAAAAGTTGAAAGCAACGAATGAACAAATGGTGAAAACCAAGGATGAGAAAATCGCTCAAATAACATCGCAGCTAGAGAAAATAAAAGGAGATTCGCAGATAACAGAGTTCAGGAAAGAGGCAACGTTGATAAACAATGCGCTAATATCGCAAATTAAACTCTTGTGTCAACAAATCTCTCAAGCGGAGCCACTCTGCGAATTAACTACATCCATAAATGAGCAGGTAGAGAAAGCTAGGGATGACTTGAATCAAGCCGAAGAAGCTATTACTGCATATCTTGAATGGAAAGATTCGAAGTCGGGAAAAGCCTCCAATTTTCCCAGGATACTTGAGGTTCATAAAGATATACTTTTCACAGAATGGCACACACAGGTGTTAAAGGCAGAGAGAGCAGCTTCAAGATGTAGATTAACTTCTAGCAATTTAGTTGATCTAGTTAACGACACTCTCTACATAGCAAACATGATTTCCTAGTGTACACCGGGAAAGATTACTACAACAAATGCATTGGAGAAAACGTGTTATCCAGAGTTAGAAGGCAAAGGAAGATTAATCGCCAGAGTTAATAGTTTAAACATGGAAACATATTGGCACTTCCTAGTTAAGCCTCATGAACAAAGAGCCGCTCTCAAGTGTTTAACAGATGCCATCTAGTGTATGATTTCCAACATCCAAGACGCCACCTATGCTACCCAGCTCAGTTCGCGCCTCAACAATCCTCTGGAAATTGAGCCAATGCTTGCCATTAATCAGCTCAGATTGAAAGGAAAGCAGCCGACCCAATGAATCATCCTCCAGCTCCCCAGATCGCCAGCCGAAATAGCAACAAAAGTTATTGATATCAGTTTAAGTAGCATTTCTGTTTTATAGATATTTAGATTAGTATTGTATTTATAGACCCTTTCATGTTTTTAGAAAGGTTCGTAAAATTTTGTAATAGACTTAACAGACTGAAGTTTGCACTATTGTGCTTCAGTCCTTATTCTTTTATGAAACTCGACTAGTCATTCTTACTTTAATGAATAAATTTCTTTCTACAATTGTGCACTATTGTCGTTAATTGAAGAATGTTTATGCGTTAAGGGAAGAACTACACATAGCAATTGATATCTGGGAGTGGCAAGAAGCTCAAATGGTATTTCTATCTTTGTCTAAAGTCATTTTGTGTATGTGAATTGTTATGTAATTATTCTTGCTATCGTTGATTGTATGCATGCGCTATAACAGCAAATCGTATTCATTCCACTATTGGGTGTTTATATGATGTGCCTTTACTTTTAAATCATGTATATGATAATGATATGAATGTATAAAGTGTGGTAATTTCGCTTCAATCACTCTGCTTAACTATTTAAGCACAACAATCTTAAATGATTCAATATCTATGTCTTAAAGATACAGTCATCTATATGTTTGTCTTTTAGACATAGAGCATCAAAAGCTACGCTTTAGAGCTCAATAGATTCCCGGGATAGTTTCGTTTACTTATATTTCTGCCAATAGTTTCAGCCTTCTGCCTATCACTAGTGTTATCTACAAAGCATTCACTCATCCCATTTATCTATTTCTGGGAAACTGGTCCCATTACCCCCAGTCAAAGCCACTATCCCAAACAGAAAAGGAGTTGTACTAAGGTCCGGACCGGGTGATTTCCCCAATGTTGTTGCAACGATTTTCGAGGCATCAACACAACACCTCTGCAATAAAGTTGGCCAAGAACCCAAAGCTCCATGATCGAACAAAGCATATCAATACTAAATATCATCTGATTCGACATCATGTGAGGCCAAAACAATCCATCTCCCTCATTGTTCCACAAATGAGAAAATTGCAGACATCTTCACCAAAGCACTTGGAAGGGAAAAGCTTGAATGAGTCAGAATGATGCTGGGACTCAGCAACGTCCCTTCAGATTAAGGGGGGGAATGTTGAGAGCTAATCTTCATGATTGGGGAATTTTATGTAAATAAATAAATTAGGAATGTGAACAGTCATCGGGAGATGAACTGAACAATCACTCCCTATTGTATATAACAATGAGTTACCTATGGAATAATATATGAATCAATTGTTTGTTTTGTGGAGTTCCTACCTGGCCTGACAGAAACTTTTTTAAGGTCACAAATTCCACATGGAGGGGAAGATATACCTCTTATGCCCAGATCTACGTCTACATGAATATAACTGAGCCTCCCTGAATTCATTTAGCATAAATACGATGATGACATTTGGCAACAATCCCTGGATTATGAGAATATACCATTCACATGTCTTAGATGCCATGAGTATGCGCACCTATTTCATGAATTCCCTCTCAACTAGTTTGAACCTCAAGAAGCACCCAACGCAAACATCTAGGCCAAAAAAAAATAGGACGCTGGGGGTTTTCAGGAAGTTCAAAGGAATAAACTAAACTGGAGGAATCATCAAACTCCCAACCAACCTCCAAGTAGTAAAGTCCTATGAAATAACAATCGATATGACATCCCGCAGGAGGAGGAGGAGGGTATTGAAGTCCTAAATGAAAATACAGGCCTAGAAAACCAACCAACCCCACAAAAGGGAGGGAACGCTACAAAGAGAAAAGTGGAAGAGGAACCCCAAGACAAAGAATCCAACACACAATCATTTTATCAGGCCAACATGGAGATCAACAGCCATAAGGAGGAACTCAGCATAGAAGATGAAGTAATGAGTGGGAGAATTTAGACAAGAGTTTCATCTTGGAGGACCATAAACAACTCTACAAATACACCTCTCAACAATACAAGGCCAAGTAGAGAATGACAACTATAGACCAACCAGAGCATCTTGGATCCCAAGCAAGTCAAGCTCTGGAAGAAGGATCTCAACGGAATTGAGGGAAAAAGCGAGGAAGGAAAAATCTAAATGAATCCATACAGATGGTAGGAGAAATGCTAGTAAACTATAGAAGGGTGGTGCCACTATCGGTGGTCTTCCACCAACTTAGGAAACCCGTGAAATGATAATTACATTATGGAATGTAATATGCCTCAACAACAGGGGAAAACAAAGGTATTTGAAGGATATGCTGAAAAGGGATAAGCTAAGTATTATTGTGATTCAAGAAACCGAGATTGCATACAAAATCTAAAGGAAATTCTGAAGAGTTACAAACCCCATTATGAAGCAACAGCTCAAGATTCCAGACATAGTGCTAGAGGTCTAGTTAACCAATGGAGCCTGCTAAAATATTATTCGAGGATTGGTTTAGACTCCTGAGAATACACATAGGAACATTTCTTCATATTAGATCAAGAGATTGGGTCCTATTGACAGGAGTTTATGGGCCTCAATTTTTAGAAGAAAATGGGGTTTTCCTCTAGAAACTCACAAAACTATGACAAGTGTATCCAGATAATCTCTAGATAGTAGGGGGTGACTTCAACGTGATATCATCACTGGAAGAGAACAACGGAGGAATCCATTAAACAAAGGCAGACATGGAAGCACTTGGGGATCTCACTATGGATCTACACCTTGTGGATCTATCGATGAGTAATGGAGTCTACATCTAGAACAATAGAAGGGGATGAGTCTAGCAAATCACATGATGTTTGGACCGGTTCTTAACCTCAGAGCGTGTGATCATAGGTATATCTTCTTTGATGCCTGGATCTTACCTTTCATGGGATATGATCACTAGCCTATCCACATGGAGATCACTTTAAAAATAGGTAATAAGAAATGCCCCTTCAAATTCGAATCCTTCTGTCTAAGGAACCGCAACTTCATGAAGAAAATAGAAGGGTGGTGGAACAACAATGAAGAGCAAGGAAGGAACCACATGCATACCTGTTAGCTGAAGTTAAAGGAGCTCAAACAAAACATCGAGAAATGGAACTAGGAAGATTTTGGCCACATCATGAATGACCAACACCAGCTAACCAATAAAATGAAAGATCTCCAACAGTAAATCATCCAACAGGGTAGATCTGACAATCTTGTGGAAGAGGAGGGCTGATTAATAAATAAATTAGAAGAATGAAGAAAGAAGGAAGATATATTATGGAAGAAAAAATCAAGGGTCAAATGGTTGTGTGAAGGAGAATGAAACACTTGGTTCTTCCATAAAGCCATGATTCAACATCGACGACATAACCATATCTACTCTTTAAAAGACGAAGTTAGGAATTGAGTGGTCCAACATGAGAAAGTGAAGGGCCTGGTTGTGAATCACTTCAAATCCCTCCTTTCTAAACCATCCCACGAACGAATAAAGGTCATCAAAATGATTACAAGAAACATTCCTCATGTTATCTTAAGGGACCTGAACCTAGCCCTCAGGAGAGCAGTAGCATTGGAAGAAGTTGAGGACGTGTTCAAAGGAATGGCGAAAAACAAGGCCTTGGGACTAAACGACATTACCATGGTATGTTTATAGGCTGCATGTAGCTTTATAGGGCATGATATCCTAGAAGTGGTTGAAGAATCACGCCGAAACCAAAAGTTATGTCTAAGCTTAAATGCAACTTTCATTGCTTCGATTCCTAAATCTTCCAAATCTAAAGATCCCCAGGGTTTTAGACCCATTGTACTCTGCAATGTCATCTATAATATTATATCCATAGTTGGATGAGGCACTGGTAAATCCATGGTCTCTTGTAACCGAGGTGTCATCTAGAGTGGAGGTATCGAGTCACATCAAGTGAATGTCACGGACCATCAAGAAGCCTCGTAACATATGACTTAGGGTGTGGGGAGAACCCATATCTTAACCTCAGGATCAGAGAAATATTAACCATACAAACATATACCACTAAAGATTAACAATGTTTTCATACAAGCCAATTATATCTTAACAGTATGAATGGAAGTGATGGTAGATTGTAATAGTCTCTAAACTATTAAAAGCCTTTGGTCCATAAAATAAACTATAAAATATCACTCATGTGTTACCATGTAATTGCTCTGTATAATTTTTATTTATTGATGGTGTATGTGAGAACACATTACATGTGAGAACGACTAGATGGAGAATCTCACCTGAAGTGTGAATATTCAAAACCCATTGAAGTATGAATATTCAAGACCCATTCATCCTTATTTTTCTAAAACGTTTCATAGATTTTAAATTTTAGACATTTACATTAATTTTAAAAATTATATTAATATTAATCATATCTTATTTATTTAACAAATAAGTTATATATTATAATTTAAATACATTTAATGGTTA
>APFE030788306.1:5431-24955 GCA_000404065.3 Pinus taeda
TTTGAAAAGATTTAAAACTAATAATTACTAAGGAATACTTATTAACCCCCCCCACCCACCCCAGTATTTTCCAACCATTGGTATCAGAGCTTGATTCCTTCAATAGCAGTTTAACAACTGGAATGAGATCATGGAGCATACCAAGAATGGTGTACCTCTATTCAATGGAAACAATTATGCACTCTAGAAATGAAGAATAGAGGTCTATCTCTTAGCACAAGGTTACAAAGTATGGGACATTGTTCAAAATGTCTTTACACCAACTACGGATGAACAAGGTAAGAAAAATTTGGTAAATGATGCAAAAGAAAAGAATATTAATATCAGTGGACTTATTGAATATGCTTATCATAAGGTGTTGGGTTGTAAAACCACCAAAAATGTATGGGACAAGCTTGAGAATATATATGCAGGTGACTCAAATGTCAAAGAAGCAAAGCTTCAAATCTACAGAGCAAAATTTGAGCAACTCAGAATGAAAGAAGATGACAACATTTCTGCATACTTCCAACATGTTGATGAAATAACCAACACTTTGGAAGGATTGGGAGAGCCTGTTGACGACAAGACTATTATACGAAATATTTTTAGAACATTAACAGGAAGATTCAACCCAACGTTATTGGTCTTAGAATACATTGAAAATATAGACAAACTTAGCAAAGAGGAATTACATGGAGTTCTCATAGCATATGAAATGAGACTTGATGAAGAAGAGGGTACTTCAGATATAGAAAATGCATTTGCTACATCTTAGAAAACCAATAAGGGAAAAAAACCTTCAACAGCAAAGACCTGCACCTGCACCTGCACCTGCAAGTGTGAAGAAAAGGAAGATGATGAAGAAGGTTTTTCAGATGGAGAATATGCTTACTTTACGAGAAAACTAAAAATTGGTAAGGGAAAATTCAAAGGTAAACTTCCATTGATATGTTTCGATTGTGGTGAGGTTGGGCATTTCGCAGAAAAATGTCTGAATAGAAGTGATGGAAACTCAAAAGGAAAGAAAGGCTTTAAGAAATTCAACAAACAAAGCAAGAAGAAAGGATTCAAAAGGAACTTTCTCTCTAAAGAAGATAGCTCATCATCCGATGAAGACAGTGACAGTGAAGAAGAAGCCAATGGGAGAGTATTGTTTATGGCCAAGCACAATAAACAAGAGGTATCAAACAACGAAGAAGGGTTGACCATAGAATAATTTTCGAAGGAGGCAATCAAGTTTATAAAAGAGATCAAGGCTGAGAAGATTTGTTCCAATACTCTTGAAGAACAAGTTCAAGGTCTCAAAATTGAAGTTGAAGAGCACAAATGTATTGAAGAGTCACTTCAAAAGAAGTTGGAAGAAAGCAACCAAGAAAGGGAAGCATTAGAAACCGAAGTAGTCTCACTGCATAAGGAAGTAAAGAAGGGAAAAAATTTACAAAACTATGCCAACAACTCAAGGGCATTGGAATAACTCATCAACAATCAACGATCTTACAACAACAAAACTGGCCTCAGTTAAAAAGAAGAAGTAGGACCTTCTGCAACAGAATACAATGAACCTATGAGATATGACAGGCATGTAGACTTCATTGAACAATATTCGCAAGAATAACCTTGGAAGACAATTCCTTGATGAAGATTTCCATCCAAGTATCAACATATTTTTCATGGCTATTGTTATTCATGTGGAAATTTTGGTCATAAAGCTGTAGAACGTGACACATACCCTAGGAACCAATACAATTCCAAGAGATCTATCAAATATGAACCTCCTGGGGCTCAAAAAAACATCAATAGATTTGAACATTTAAGAAGTAATATTGAATGTTACAAATGTCAAAACTTCGGAGACATAGGCAGAGGCTGCAGACTTGAAAATCCTCCAGAAGAATCTTCAAAGCCACAAAATGAACGAAAATGGAAGAAGATGAACATTGATAATTATGCTCTCGCTCTCAAGGCTTAAAAAAACAAAGATGTGTGGTATGTTGATAGTGGTTTCTCAATGCATATGACTAGCGATAGAAAGAAATTTGTATATCTTAAAGAGAAGAAGGATGGAACCATGTCCTTTGGAAATGATGGATCTTCAAATGTTATAGGATCAGGTACCATCAGTCTTGGAAGCAAAGATGCTCTAGCCAAGAATGTTCTATTGGTTGAAAACATGAATCACAATTTGCTCGGTGTTGGAAAAATTTGTGATCAAGGACACACAATGCTATTCAACTCCACAAAATGTGAAATCAGGAAAGGCAGGTATGGTAAAATTGTGGCTACAGCAAGTCGAGCTGCAAATGACATATATGTTCTGGATGAAGCAACTAAAGCATGTCTACTAGCTAAAGAAGATGAAAGCTAGTTATGGCACAAACGAATGGGTCACATAATCTTTGATAGTCTTGTTAGGATAATTAAAAAAGGAAGCAGTATGAGAAATGCCAAAAATCTCAAAACCTTCCAACACACTATGTGAGGCATGTCGGCACGACAAGCAGATAAAATGCGGATTTAAAACAAAATAACACTTTGCATCACATCCATTGGAATTGATAGATACTGACCTGTGTGATACTATGGGAACAAAAGGCTTAGATGGAGAATTATATTTCATGTTAATGATAGCTGACTATACCAGGATGATAGCCATCAGTTTCCTAAAGAAAAATATGAAGCATTTGAGTGCTTTAAGATCTACAAGGAGGTTGTCGAAAATGAAACTGATTTAAAATAAAGTGTCTAATATCACATAATGGCAGAGAATTCACTTCCAAATTATTTCAACAATACTGTGACGAAAATGGAATAAAAAGAAAATCTCCAACAACACGAACACCTCAACAAAATGGAGTCGCTGAAAGAAAGAACAAAATTGTACATGAAATGGGTAGAGAAATGTTGAAGGACTCAAAATTGGATGAAAAATTCTAGGTTTAAGTAATTGATACAACAATCTTCATTATCAACAGAATTATTCTCAGAAATAATTGCAATAAGTCCCCATATGAATTATGGAAAGGAAAACTGGCTAATGTAAAATATTTCAGAATCTTTAGAAGAAAATGGTATATCAAAAGAGAAGATCAAAAGTTGGGTAAGTTTAAATCATGTGTTGATGAATGTATCTTTGTTGGTTACTCATGCAAAAGAAAGGCCTATAAATGCTATAATATAAGACAAAAATAGATAGTGGAGAGCATAAATGTTACATTTGATGAAGATAGTCTTCTAATGAATAATGATGAGGATCTAGAATCTTTGAAACTTGAGACAGAGGCTGAAAAAGGTAAAAAGAAAATTCTAGAACAAGAAGCAACTGTCAACCAGGAAGAAGTAAATAATGATCAACAAGATATACAAGAACAACAACAAGAAACTCCTCCAAAGATAACAAAATAATGGATTGAAAAGAACCATCCATCAAATCAAATCATTGGTGACATAAATGAATGAATTGGAACAAGAAAAGGTCGATAGCTTCATCCACCACAACAAGCTCACATTGCTTTCCTAGAAACCTTTGAGTTTAGTAGTTTTGAGGAAGCCAACCAGAATGAACATTGGGTAGCATCTATGAATGAAGAATTGGATCAAATCGAGAAGAATAACACCTGGGAATTAGTTCCATGACCAAAAGATAAAAATGTCATTGGGACTAAATGGGTGTTCAGGAACAAATTGAATGAAGATGGACAGGTTACCAGAAACAAAGCAAGATTGGTTTGCAAAGGCTATGCACAAGTGGAAGGAATTGATTTCGACAAAACATTTCCACCAGTTTCCAAAATGGAAGCCATCCGGATGTTTCTTGCCTATGCATGTTCAAGAAAAATAAAAGTCTACCAAATGGATGTTGAGTCAACATTTCTGAATGGAGAATTAGAAGAAGAAGTTTACGTCGAACAACCTAAAGGTTTTCTACTATCAGAAAAAGAAGACTATGTTTGCAGGTTAAAGAAGGCTATGTATGGTCTAAAGTAGGCTCCCAGAGCATGGTATGCTCATCTTGACCGATATCTATGTCAACAAAGGTTCAAGAAAGGTACTGCGGATAACAATCTTTACGTACAAATAGATAAGGATAATTTAACAATCATTAAGGTATATGTTGATGATATAATCTTTGGTAGTAATGATGATCGACTAAGTAAGAAATTTGCTACAAAGATGCAAAGTGAGTTTGAGATGTCTTCACTTGGTGAGTTGAAATACTTCTTAGGGCTTCAAATATCTCGGCAAGAGAAAGGAATATTTATATGCCAAGCCAAGTATATCAAGGAAATGCTCAAGAAATTCAAAATGGGAGATTGCAAACCCATCCTTACTTCGATGGTAACAGGTTGCAAATTGAGCATAGACGACTCATCGAAGGATGTGGATCAGAGGTTGCATAGATCTATGATTGGTAGTCTTCTATATGTAACAACCTCCTGACCAGATGTTATGCAAGCAGTTGGACAAGTAGAAATATTCCAAGCAGCACCAAAAGAATCACATATTATTACTGTCAAAAGAATTCTTTGATATCTAAAGGGCACAACAGAATATGGCTTGTGGTATCCCAAGGGAAACAATCTTATTATTCAAGCCTTTACAGATGCAGATTAGGCAGGAAGAATTGATGATCGTAAGAGTACTAGTGGAGCAACATTCTATCTAGGTGGTTGTCTCGAATCATGGTTGAGAAAAAATCAAGCCTTAATCTCGTTATCTAAAATGGAAGCAGAATACATTGCAACAACAACTTGTTGTACTCAAGTCCTTTGCATGAAACAAACTTTGCAAGATCTTCAAGTACAATTCAGTGAGCCTATTCCCATCTTTTGTGATAACACCAGTGCCATCAGCATCTCCAAGAATCCTGTCATGCATTAAAAAACAAAACACATTATGATAAAATATCATTTTGTTAGAGAAAAAGTCACTGAAAAGAATATCAAACTTGAATCTGTTGGTACAAAATAACAAATCGCTGACATCTTCACTAAGCCTTTAACTCGTGAAGCATTTTAATGTCTTTGCCAGAAGCTTGGGATTCTCCCAAGTTCTCATTAGATTTTCCTTATTAAGGAAATAAAGCGGGAGTGGAAGTATGTACAGGTCCATAGGATGGTTGTGTGTTAGGGGGAGTTACCCTTTGCCATTGATGTCAAAGGGTGAGAAAAGGTAGTAGCAAGAGTTGCCCTGATCACAAGGGGAGACCATCAATGCCAAAGGGGGATATTGTTGATCTAAAGATGATCTAATGTTGTCATTGATGTCAACCCATCACCGAGGGCTACCCTGATCTTCCAAGGGAATCTTGACTCGAGAAATTACTCTATTTTGAGTCAAGAATCCTCTAGATAGATTCTACTCGTCGAGATGTTTCCGTTGATATATGGCATGCCAAGTAATTCTTCACAGTTTGAGAGATATTCATGTTTGAAGTTAGTAACCCAAGTTAGTGGGCTAAAACCCTATGGGGTTGTGGCATGGCACTCATATTTGGTTTTGGTCATTGAATAATATTAATTAATAATTTTTTAAATTTCTAAAATCCCTCCAACATTCTCTATAGAAGCCCATCTCAACTCTATAAAAAGAAATCTCATATATCCTCCAAATGTAGTGATCGTGGAATTTTCGCTATAACTTCATTTATGCGAAGTCTTAGATTCTAAAATTAAAACCCATTTGATTTGCAATCCTGATAAACGTTGTGACCGAATTTCAGATCTTGGTTTGCTATATTTTTGGATATATGATCTGTGGAAGTTAGGCTTTTTGCAAGTTGCCGAATTTTATCTCAAAGAAATGACCTTGGGAAAATCATCATAAATCTCTCTCTAAGAAGAGGATTGGAATTCTATAAGAAGTGGTGCATAATGAATGGACTGTAATTTTATGTGTATAAATATAGAGCTAAAGGAGTGTTAGAAAATCATATATTACGGAGCAATGGAACACATAAAATATTGCAGAAATATAAACATAGAAAATGCATAAAACAAGAGAGACACAGATATACGTGGTTCACCCAGTTTGGGCTACGTCCACCCCGAACAACCATTCCTTTCTTTCTATTATCGAGAAAAATGAAGAGACACAACCTACAACAGATCTGCTATAATATCCTCTGTTTTCTCTCACAATCTCACCTCTCTGCTTCTTGCTCGGAGAATACACATATATTACACACACTCAATACAATGCCCTCATACAAAGAGAGGGGTTGCTTTCTAGGGAAAAAAACCCTAAACTAAACATAAGTTATACCGTCAAATCATTCGCCTAATGAACGGTTCAGATTGACTAGAAATTACTATACTTTTACAAGGAAAATTTACATCTATTTTTAGCTTCGGGGGCGCTGCCCTCGGACCCCTGCCGAGGGACCGCTAGCCCTCGGACCCCCGCAAGGGGGACAAGTCCCCCTAGCACCCCCCCACATGGAGGGGTGTACAAACTTCCTAGGGTATACATTCAGCTGAAACAAAGACCTCTAAACAATCATGCTCCATACTCAACAAGGAGGAAATAATCAGACGTGGAGCTTCGTACAAGTTCGCTCTATGGAAGTAGCCCATAATTAGGTCATTGTGAGAGATTGGGCATAACTTTGTCTTGAAGAGTCCAAATCGGGTCAGACCTATGGCATTGGAAAGAAGTCTCAGAGGGCTTCTATAGGACTGAAGATCACATGTTGGAGATCTAAAATCACAGAGATACATCAGATTAAATATCGTGCTCCTAGAAGGCAAGAAAAACTAGATCAAGTGTTGTCAAGGAGTGCAAAGGACTAGAATTTCTAGGGTAGCAAAGAGTAGGGTGAAGCAAACTGATGCAGCAAAGGTAAGCTATAGGTAAGTATATTTTGTATAAGCATGTTCATCTCTTAATTGCATTAGGTTCTTTTTATTCTAATTTGTTGTTTTAGTTTAGCCCTGACATATGCTCTGCGGGATGAGGGAAGTTTTGCTATTATCATGTCATGGGTATTTCCTTGAAGATTTTTTGTAGGTATTATATATTCATGAAGAGAATACTCAATGCATAATCTAATGTTCTAAAGAATGAGAAAGGCTACAATGACAAGAGCAGAAATCAAGGTGCAGAAGAACAACAAAAGTTCACCACATGAAGTCTTCAAGTGGGCAGCACTGCATATAGACATTGTAAAAGTATCACTGTATAGAGTCATTGTAAAAGTATCTTTGTAAAATTTGTACAAGTGTATATTTGCCAAGAGTTGAAGAGGTAGTGTTGGGAGGTCTAGGATCATCATTATTTGGTTGTGTCATAGTTGGGGTTATGGTCTAGTGTGTCGTCTTCTTCTACATCATTCTATATCATTGTAAAGTGGACTATTTTCCCTGGTACAGGATTCCATTCTTCTTTTATTCTTCTATAGGGTGGTATGGTGGTGCTAGGCTAGTGCATGAAGTCACCAATAGGTTCAAGCCTGTGAAAACTTTAGGGTGGTAGGGTGGTGCTAGGGTGAGTTATACCTCATTGGGCATTGGGGCATCCGTTCAGTTGACTACTGAAGAATCTCAGGTGTTGGAGCATCCATCCATTGGGAGCTAGAGAAGAATGCTTTTCTAGATTCTAGGAAGTTTTAGCTTTCTTTTCAATTGGATTTGAAGATTAAATAATTATTATAAAAGCGTTTGGTGGTTTTTGACCCGGAGGGGGTTTTCCACCTAAAATTTTTGTGCCTCCTATGTTCTTTTATTCACTATTGTTACTGCATAAACATTAATGATAATTGAAGATTAACTAATGCTTTGAAAAGATTTAAAAGTGCTAATTTCTAAGGAATACTGATTCACTCCCTACTCTCAGTATTTTCCAACACATCCAACATGAGGTTCGCCTTTTGGAACCTCATTAATTGGAGAAGGCATTCAGGTTGGAAAGAAAAATTGAAAGAAAAATTATGGGAACAAGGAAGCCTACCACTCAAAACTATAAATATGGAAGTGTTGTTTCTCCTAGCGTTTCACAACCTACAAGGTTGGCATCACAAAAATTGGAAGAAGAAAGAGAAAAAAAGATTTTTTACAATTGCGATAGAAAATACACTAAATGTCATAAGTGTGATGAGAAGAAATTAGTTTAAATATATGGGGAAGAGGAGAAAAAAAAGGAACAAGAAATGTTAAAAGAAGAGGATATACACTAGGAACCAATCCCATAGAAACAAGAAATGAATCTGACCATATCTTGGAATGCATTGACAGGAATTACCACTCCTCAAACTATCAATATAGAAGGGAATATCAAGAAGAAAAAGGTAATAGTGTTGATTGATTCAGGTAGTACCCATAATTTTATTCATTGTAAGATAGCCAAGGAATTGAATTTCTTCCTATATCCAGCACTAGAGTGTCAAGTAATGGTTGCAAATGGAGGAACCATAAATTTCTCTAGAAAGTGCCATAATATCAAGCTATCCATGGGAGAATATGTCCTGAATAGTCCAATGCTTTCCATTCCATTGGTTGGTGCAAATGTTGTACTAGGAGTCCAATGGCTACAATCTTTGGGTATGATAACTTTTAATTTTGAATAATTTTTCTTGAATTTTTTTTGGGAAGGAAAGGAAGTTGAATTAATGGGCATCGAAGGGAAACTGGGAAAGATAATCAACTCTAACAACATGAAAAAGCTTCTAAAGAAAGAACAACGGGGTGTAATTGCACAATTATGTTCACTAGAGGTTCCCACATAGAAATCATCTACTTCAACATATCTCCAAAACGTTTTGGACAATAATTCCAAGGTATTTGAGACTCCCAAAGGCCTCCCACCTATTTGTGATCATTATCATGCTATTCAGTTGATTCCAGGAAGTGTTTCCCCAAACATCAGCCCTTACAGATAGCCATACGTCCAAAAGAGTGAAATTGAATGTATGGTTGCAGAAATTCTAGAGGTTGGTATAATTCAACCTAGTTAAAGTTATTTCTCTACTCCAGTGGTATTGGTACACTAGAAGGATGGATCATGGTGCATATGTCCGGATTAAAGGGAGCTCAACAATCTTACTATTAAAGATAAATTTCCCATTCCTGTCATTAATGAATTATTGGATGAATTACATTGAGAAATTTACTTCACCAAGTTGGATCTTCATTCAGGATATCATCAAATCATAATGAAGACTGAGGACATTCCAAAAACAACATTTAGAACTCATGAGGGTCATTATGAATTTTTGGTCATGCCTTTTGGACGGACCAATGCACCTTCTACATTTCAAGGTTTGATGAATTCCATTTTCAAACCCACCCTTAGAAAATTTGTGTTATTATTTTTTGATGATATACCAATCTACAACAAGTCTTGGAAGGATCATGTTCAACATGTTGACAAGGTACTCAAACTATTGGAGGAGAAACAATTATATGAAAAAAGCTCCAAATGTTTCTTTGGAGTACAAGAGGTGGAATATTTGGGTACTCGATTAGCTCATAGTTCATCTTATCATCCTCAATCTGATTGGAAAATTGAGATAGTGAACAAATGTTTGGAAGGATATCTTTGTTGTTTTGTATCTGATGAATAGACATAATGCGTCAAGTAGTTGCCTCTCGCTGAATGGTGGTGTAATACTTCCTTCCATACTGCAGCAAAAATGACCCCATTTATGGCACTTTATGGATATCATCTACCGTCCATGACATCATCTCTAAAAGAAAATTCTAAGGTTCAAGCAATGGAAGATCACATCGAGCATCAACAACAATTTCTCGAACTCTTAAATGATAAACTCACCTTGGTGTAAAATACAATGAAACAACAGGTAGATCAACATCATAGTGAAATAAGTTTTGATGTAGGTGATTGTGTATTTCTACAACTACAACCATACAAACAAATGTCTCTCAAGAAAGCTACGAAGGATAATAAATTATCACCAATGTATTATGGTCCATACAAGGTGTTACAAAAGATTGGTACTATGGAATATAAATTGGAGCTTCCTGCATCTTCCCGAGTGCACCCAATTTTCCATGTTTCATGCTTAAAGAAGGTTATAGGTGAGAAGATCCCAATTCAAACAATATTTCTAGAACTTGACAAGGAAGGAAAAATCATATTGGAACTAGAATCCTTCACAAAAATAAGAAACCAACAGCTACAGAATTGATCAATTTTAGAGTATCCCATCAAGTGGAAGAAATTACCCGCTGAAGATTCCACATGGGAGGATGATAATTTTATACAAAAGAATCCAAAACTAATCAAAAATTGAGGACAACACTTTTTGAAGGAGGGGCATGTTAGGTCCCTATACTACTAGTGTAACCCTTTATTGTTATTAGTGCAACCCCCTTATTGTATTATTGTGCCCATATAGTCCCCATGTTGTTATTATTATGCCCCATAGAAGCCCACTATTTTTATTTTTGTGTCCCTACAATATTATTTTTATGTAGGCTTTGATTGTATTGGGACCCCTTAGACTCCTATATATAGAAAGAAGGTCTGGTCATTTTTATCATCCAAGAATTATTCATTGGTGTAATGTAAAGGAGGTTGCACCCTTGAAGAGGCTGATTTTGAAGCCGTTAATCTATCTTTTCTTCTATTTTGTGAGCTAGTTGCATAACATCTACTCCATTTTGATGGAAATGCATGTAATACGTAGATGGTCATTTTTGAATTAGAAATTGTCTCTCCAATCCCCTGCAAGTGATATCTTAAATGAGATATCCTCATTAGAAATCATGTCATGTCCTCATCCTTTGATTTCTTCATCTTGTATAGTTTATTCTATAAAGACATATTTTGTCCTGATGTACTCAAAAAGTACAAGTTCACTACCTTTTCATACATGGCCTTGTGTTGATGGTGTTGGACCCACCAACATTCAGGGGATATCCCCCGTATGAAGTCCCAACTAGACCTCACACCATTTGGTGTAGGATTCCCATCCAATATGATGGACCAATTACCATTGTCTTAAAGGTTTTCCTTAGCTCTTGCTTGTCAACACATGAGAGTGGTCTGCTTTGTCTTCAAGGTTCACATGCCTGGTGAGTGCTTAGTGTTACTTGTGTCAAGGTTCTTTCACCATAGAGGGAGAGGGCGGAAGTGAGTCTCAAGTCGAAAGGGAATAGTCTGAACTCTGTTAGAGACACACAACACAAAAAGACACACGTAGCTTCTGACAGAGTAGTCCACATGAATGCAGCAGTCATAAACACACAATAAACAAATAACATGTAAAACACCCAATGGAGTAGTCCACATGAGTGCGACAATCGTTATAACAAGTTTATGAGAAAGGTTTTGTCGAGTGTCCAGAGGGATAACTAACACGGGTGAGATAGTGTTAACAACTTATACAACACATTTTCATAAGCATATGTATTTGAACAACCGAAATAGTTCAACTGTTTTAACACAGGTTAAAGCAAGATGCATTACAAGTGTCCAAAGAATAGTCCTACAAACAAATACAATACATGTGTAAAAACGTGTTGGCCTATTATCAGGCTTCTAAATTAAGTGAAAGGTCTAAGACACATTTGTACACCATACATCACTAACCTCGATAGCTGGGCGTTGGAGCCACTGCTCGCTCCTCAAAGAAAAGACTACAGACTCTCAAGGCTAGGTGGGAGGAGCCAAGGTGAAAAATTATTTTGTATGTACAAATGAGGGGTATTTATAGCCAAGGGTAAAACTGGCCCTTGTGATTGTTCGAATTCCCTCATGACTATTTGACTCACAGGACTCTTCAAGATTACATGACTCTTCAAATTGACATGTGGGTCTCTTGGAATTCCATGTACATTACATTGATTACAACAGTGTGGCTCATAGTAGTGATGTGGTAGATATTAATCATGACTTGACTCGACATGATGGAGCTTGGTGTCTTCAAGCTATTGCTGGTGTGCATGTCGAGTTGTAGTGTTACTGAGTGATGGATGATCTCTTGGTGTATCATAGCTTCACCTCCGCATGGCAATGTGTGTGGAGTCTTCAATGGTCTTGGTGTTTGTTTGATGTTGCATGTGCACATTGTTCCTTCACTTGTACTTTCACATGCTTCGTGTGTTCATCCATTCGTGAAAAAATCTCCTCGCATGCATTCCTTGTTCATACGTTTCTGAAACAATCTCCCCGCATGTGCTCCTTGGTCATCCCATTTGTCATCGCATCATGTCTCATCCATGTACCTGTATTTTCAATCACTCATGACAAGATGACATCAAATCCAAAAATATCCTAGTCTACCATGATGCATTATCATTCACTTTCAGATGCAGGAGACCAGGAGAGAGGACAAGGCTTTAACACTATGTAAGGAATATTTCAAGATGGGATGTGGGTTCTGGGAACTATTCATGAGAATTGCACAGAGGTCACTAGGAGGTTGAGATGGGAAATCCAGATCAACAGTGACTATCCACAAGATCTGGCTTGGCTAGAGGGAAGATCTGCACAATTTTTTGAGGGAGACAGTGCAGCTAGCAGAGGGAGACTGGTAGTGAAATCTGCACAATTTCTTCAGGGAGCTGGTGGCGGGTTGCAGGAGGCTCCTTGGAAAATATGCAAAATTTTTCTAGGGAGCTGGTAGCACACTGCGGGAGGCTAATGGAAAAAATTGTGCAATGCTGGGAGGTTGGATTGCTAGACATCCTTGCATCAATTCTAAACTGAGTGGGATGCTCGAAAGCTTGGGGACTGCTCAGGAAAACTGTGTAGTTTTTTGGGTGAATAGTAGGTTAGTTGACTGGCTAGAAAAACTTCCCAATTTTTTGAGGGAGATAGTGACAAACATAGGGTGTTTGTCCAACATGTATGCACATTTTCTTAATTCAACAGAGAAGGCATTCTTGGCAAATTTTGCGCAATGTTTTGGAGGCTCGATTGATGTGCTTGTGGGTAGCACAGATTGAAATGGCTTGTTAGGAAACTTCTGCGTTATTCTGGGTGATAGTTGGTCAAGTTGATTCCAGGATTGCAAAGTGCAAGCTGCCTAGGAGGTAGCCTCAAGCTCTATGCAATTCTGGGTAGTGGTGCATAATCACTAAGAGCTAAAACTGTGCAATGCAGCTCAATGGATGTTTGGTTGTTGGAGGTTGGGCTGGTCGACAAAGTTTCAATAAAATGACCAAGTGTGTGAACGAGTGACTACATATATGCATTACATCGTTGTTAAGCCGGGAGGTAACTCCTCAAAAATGATATATCTATTCATTTAGGCTGTTCATTATTATATACATGAGGGAGTGACTATTGAGTTTCATCTCTCGATGACTCTCCATTTTCTCTATTATTTATTTGTATTATTTATAGTTGTTCACCCAATCCCTATGATTAGGTGTCAACATTCCCCCCTTAGTCTGAAGGGATGTTGGTGAGTCCAAACATCGTTCTGAATCTTTCAAGCTTTTCTCTTCCAAGAGCTTTGGTGAAGATGTCTGCAATATGCTCATTAGTGGAACAATGGTGAAGATGGATTTTTTGGCCTCAACATGATGTTGAATCATACGATATTTTGTATTGATGTGCTTCATTCGGTCATGGAACTTTGGGTTCTTGGCCAACTTTATTGCCGAGGTATTTTCAATCATGAGTGGAGTCGAATGTACTTGTTTTACCTACAAATCTTCTAGAATTTTCTTGAGCCACACAATTTCTTTTGTTGCCTCAGTTGCTGCCACATATTCTACCTCTGTTGTGGAATCTGTAGGAACTGATTGTTTGTGTGATCTCCAAGAGACAACTCCTGATCCAAGACTCATAGCATAACCCAAGTAGATACCCTAGTTTCTTTGTCTGAGTTGAAGTCTAAATCAGAGTATTCAATCAAGCTTAAGTCGCCCACCTATGTATACTTGAGTCCAAAGTCCTGAGTTCCCTTCAAGTACTTTAGAACTCTTTTTTTAGTAGACCAATGCCCCTCACAAGGCTTTTGCATAAATCTGGAGAGGAGTCCAACAACAAACAAAATGTCTGGTCTGGTAGTAGTTAGGTAGTTGAGACTTCCTACAAGTTGTCTATACTTTGTTGCATCCTCAAATTATTTTCCTTCAATGGATGTGAGCTAGTTTTGTTCCATTGGAGTAGTCAGAGAATTGCATTCAGCCATGCCAAACTTGTTCAACAGATCTCCAACATACTTCTTTTGAGGAAGGAATATGGACTTCGGATGTTGAGTTACTTCAATACCAAGATAGTAATGAACATATCCCAAATCATTCATTTCAAAACCTTTCCTCAATTCCTTATTTATGGATGCAATGTAGCTCTCATTGTTCCCTGTCATCAAAAGATCATCTACATATACCACAAGATATACAATTATTTTGCCAACTTTCTTAACAAACAAAGTTGCATCATCAAGATCATAATGTTTGAAATTGAGATTCAAAAGATGCTCAGTTAGTTTTTCATACCAGGCTCGTGGTGCTTGTTTGAGGCCATACAAGGATTTCTCAAGTTTGCATACGTTATGTTCATGTCCTTTCACAACAAATCCTTTAGACTGGGACATAAAAAACATTTTCTTTTGGATCTCCTTTCAAGAAAGCAATTTTTACATCCATTTGATGGAATTTCCAACTATTCTGAGCTACTAAGGAAAAGAGTGTCTAGATGGTAGCCCATTTTTATGTGGGGGAAAAATCATCCTCATAATCGACCCCTTCCCTCTATGAAAAACCTTTTTCCACAAGCATGGATTTGTGTTTGTCAAGTGAGCCATCAAATTTATACTTGTTCCTATAGACCCACTTGCAGCCAATTGGTTTGGTTCCCAATGGAGGATCAACTAGCTTCTAAGTGCCATTCTTTATCAAGGCATCATACTCCTTTTGCATTGCTTCTTTCCATTCATCATGAGAAGCAGCTTCTTTGAAGGAAGTTGGTTCAAAATCTATAGTCAAATTCAGTTCAAAATCATAAGAAAAATCCATATCAACAAGTGAATCAGAGTCATCTACATCACCCCCATTTTGCTGGGTTGAATTTCTAGTTCCTGCCTTTCCAACCTCATTAGGATGAACACTTTCAAGTGTCTTTGTCAACCACTTTGGGGGACCTTTTTGAGATGGTCCAGGCTGCACCGTTGATTGAGTTAGGATTGAATCAAGATTGAGTCTCCCAATTCTGTCAATAACATCACTCAAAGTATCATCCGTTGTTGGAGTTTCATGCAGGGGAGAGAGTGCTTTAGAAGTATATTCCATAGGTTGATCTAGTATAGGAATCCCCCCTTCAAGATGTGGAATCTTATTATCAAATTCTTGAAATGATTTTGCATTTCTGAATCTATCCAAGCAATCAAGTTGCCACTCAACGACATTGTCAGTTTTGGATGATTCAAGAAAGATTACATCTCTATATATAACAAAATTTTTATTGACTTCATCATAAAGATGGTATGCTTTGGAGGTGTTTGAATACCCCAGGAACATACACTTACAACTTCTTGCACCAAGTTTGTTTCTATGTACCTTTGGTATCAAGGCATAACATGTGGAACCAAAGACCCTGAGATGTTTTACCGAAGGAATGTGCCCATACCACATTTCATAAAGAGTCTTGTTTCTAATAGCATTAGATGGACATCTATTATTTACATATACAACACATAACTGCATCAACCCAAAACATCAATTTTACATTTTTGAAAAACATCATGGAGCACACCATATTTAAGGTTGTCCTATTCATTCTTTCAGTTACTCCGTTGTGTTGGGGATTATAAGGCACAGTTGTTTGATGTTTGATCCCACGTTGGCGAAGATAGTTTTCATATTCATTTGAAGTGTATTTTTTTTTTCCGTTATCAGTGCAAATAGAGCCAATATGAGGTTGTGCATCATTTTCAATCCATGTATGAAATTTCTTGAATGTTTGAAAAGCATCAGATAGTTATTCAATAAATAAACCCAACACATTATGGTGTAGTCATCAATAAATGTCATCATATATTTATTTCCATTTGCAAAAGGAACAAGAATTGGACCACATAAATCTGAATGAATGAGTTCAAATTTTCTATGTGCTCTCGAATGTGAATCATGAAAAGACTGTTTACTATGCTTTCCTGGAATACAAGCATCACATTGCTTAAGTTTCCTAGGAATTGTAGGCAAACCAGTAACACCATTTTTCTTCAAAGTGGAGGCTGTCATAGTTCAAGTGTCCAAATCTAGCATGCCATAATAAACTTGATGGAAATGTACCTTCTTCATAATGAGAATTGTATGAGAAATTTTGTGCACGAGCATAGGTACCCTGCAGCTTGAGAAGCCTTTCTTCTTCTATCCCCATCATGACGAGTGCTCTAATGCTTTTTTCACCTCAACCTTGCCATCAAACATATGAATGGAGTGTCCTTGCTGGCGAATGTGGACTAAGGACAACAAGTTTCTCCTCAGCTATGGGACATATAAAACATGATGCTCAAGAAAGTCTAGAAGACCAGGCAATTTAAGCTTGATTGTGCCAATCCTTGATGGCTTGAGTTTTGATTTGTTTGCAAACTATACTGCTCCATCAACATTGTCAGTAAATTATTCAAAAAAATCTCTTCTAAAATTCATGTTTCAAGTTTCTCCTGAATCAAGAAACCAATCATTTTTCCAAGAAGCAATTGAAGCATTAAGTAAGTCTTCATTTAATACAATATTACAGTGTGCCACAACATAGTGAGTGGATATAGGTGCTTTACCTTTCTCTTTGTCATTAGTTTTACCTTTGGGTTGGGTTCTTTCCTACTCAATTCTATCCCAAAGCAACTTGCATGTGGATACATCTCTTTTGCAACGTATGCAGTTCAAATCTGACTTTTCTCCTTGAGAGTGTCTACCCCCCCTGCATTTGAAATTTCTTCCTCTTCCTCTTCGGCCACCTCTTCCTCTGGATGAATCTTGAGCAAGATTCTTCTCTCTATGTGCAAGACACACAACCTCTTCAGAACATTGAGGAGTTGTCTTCTTCCCAAAATATTTCTCTCTTTCAGCAAAATTTTTCACAAGAGAGTCAAAGGTAATATCTTTGAGGTTTCCATTTGCTTGAAATGACTCAAGATAATTTGAGTAAGCGGGATAAATTTCCTTGAGAAAAGCTATTAGAGGAATGTCCAGTTCAACATTAGTGACTTTGATATCATTCATAATAGATGTTACTTTTGATGCAAGAGCAAGAGGATCATCATTTTGTAATTCAAGGGTGAACAATTTAATCATGAGTTGAACAACTTCAAGTGCAAAGTGTGAGTCATAGAGTTCCTTCAGTTTTTACAAGGCTTAGAAAGCATTTGAAAATAGTGAAATATGGCGACGAACCTCTTCATTTATTGATGCTGTAATAAATACATAAGCCTTGCTGTTCTTAGTTTCCCAAATGGTGAATTCCTTGTTTGAGGTAGGTTGTTCTAGCTATTTGTCAACATCTCCAACACACTCTCCTTTCCACAACTCATTAAAAATGAGAGTGTGTTTGATTTTCTGAGACCATTCAGGATAATTTTCCTTCCCATTGAGGAACACTCCCACAATAGATATTAATGAGTGCATTTAAAAAAAAATGTACTTTGCTGCCAATATAAAAAAATGCACTTCTGTTGGTTTAAAAAAAAATGCAGTTCTGGTGATTTTAAAAAATACAGTAAGGGGAGGCGGTATATGGGGGAGGTGTTATATGACTGCACACAAACCGGAGGAGGGGCTTTCATATGTGGAGAGGCCGTATGCAAGAGAAACATATATGGAGGAGGAACATGTATTAAAAAGCGATGTATTTAAAAACACATCGGTGTATTAAAATGGGAGTGGGAGAGATGTACTAAAAAACACAACATTACTGGAAGCATAAAAGCAGTGGAATGGTGTATTAAAAACAAAGTGGTGTATTAAAATGCAATAGTGTATTAACATGGAAACGGTCAGAGAGGAGTAATACCAAACAATGTGTTTAGGAAATTTGAACACCGTGTTCCTGTCTTTGAAGGAGGCAACGGGGTTTTTTGTCTTGCAGGATTCGTAGTCTTGAGACTTCACTTGTTATACAACCAACCCACTGGTTATAAGACGTATGTGTTCACCTCCATGTCTGTTGTGAGAGATTTTATCAATCCATTTATGTGGCTCTTGAATTCTTTAAATACTTCTTCCACTGTGTGCAGATTGTATGGCCTTGAACTGCCTTCCATAGACTCTTCTGTTTCTGCCGAGAGTTTGACGAAATTAAACTCGAATTGAACTAAATCAAGTCGAATTTAAACATCAAATATAAGGATGGATGGGTGGAAGTCATACCGAATAGGGCCTTCAGGATTATAAAATTGGGTCGGAGAGATTCGATGGGATTTCATGTATATTTTTGGGGGTCTTTGCTACCATGGAGGTGAAGATTTTGGAGGTCTCTATGAGAATGAAGGGAGTGTCTAAGAGCATGCAAACATGCATGTACAAAGGGAAGGTGGAGGGCCAAGCCAAGTGGGTCGATGCCAATGTATAGCCGGCATATAGGTAATGGAGTGGTATGCGCAGTGGGAGGAGGCGGACTGCAGTGACAGAGAAGGAATGTTAGAGTGCACTAACCATAATAATAAATATACAATATCCAATTAATTCAAAGCAGAGAAGTAATTTGGCCAGAGGATAGATAGAATAATGATATATATGATAGAATGGGAGTTACAAGGTAGAGAGGGAAGACAAAAAATGGCATTGCCTCTGATACCATGTCAGGCTAGGAAGTAACTCCTCAAAATTGAGATATCTATTCATTTAGGTTGTTCATTATTATATAGATGAGGGAGTGATTATTGAGTTTCAACTCCCAATGACTCTCCATTTTCTCTATTATTTATTTACATTATTTATAGTTTTTCACCCAATCCCTATGATTAGGTGTAAAAAATCGCGAACACACACTCACATGTCTTGACAACAAGACACCTCGACCCATCAAGATGACCTACACTCAGTGTGACTGACTGACGGTGTGAGTGACAAGAGCGACACTTGTGATAGATCATTGAACAACCATGACGACGCTTGAATGATAGTGCATACAATTTCATGTGTGAGTGCATCAGATGTTCACATAGTGGACACAACTTGTACACATGAAGGCAGACCTTATGCATGGCCAGAACATGACTGCAAGCATGACATTGTCACCAACATGCAAAAATATTTCTGATGAATAGTCAAGTGAGGAGGGTGGAAAGACTGAACAGGGGCTCATGGGATGAGCCCAAGTGCTTGCAAAAATCAAGGAAAGATCCAAGGAAGGCTCCAAAATTAGAAGTAGGCCAAAAATTTGGAGGGTGTTGTAGCTGCTACAACACTTGGCGACACACTGGTTGAACTCCAGCTTCTTTATTTTGGTCCATTGACAACATAGGGCCTTGGTCTTTTAGGGAGTATTGAATCATTGTGCGGGTTATTTCAGCTTCACCATGTAGGTTTTAACCCCGTACAGAAATTACCTGCATACGAATTCTAAATCACAGGAAAAATAAAAATGCGAGAGCATAACACATAAAACACATATACACAGAGATTTCCCACT
>APFE030788310.1:2640-42186 GCA_000404065.3 Pinus taeda
TAGGGTCCAAAACCAAAATTTTCTGGGGCGTTGCCCCAGACCCCATAAAGTGGGGTTACGGGTACCCCTCAAACCCCTGTTAACTATGTGGAAAGAATATAACACAACCCAACATGCTGATGGAATCCAACCAAAAATTATCTTCCTCGAGGTCTACTATCTGCACGAGGTGCTCTTCTAAGGTTCAACGGTCCTCCATTCCTATGAACACTGCTATGCATAGACTAGGCACAATGTACTCCATACGCATCATAGCTCTACGCCATAGATCAGCTTAAAAGTGTATGACCAGTAAGTTTCATACAAGTAGTTCTGTAAGCCCACAATACTGCTGGTACGCACACATCCCAATCATTCCTCTGTGTATTGCAAAACCTTTATCAATGCATTCTCCAATATCTTATTAAACACTTCAATCATCCCATTGGCCTGAGGATGATATGGTGTACTCTTCTGATGATAAACTTGGAATTTTTTTGTGAACACGCAGATTGTTTCATTAAGGAAATGCATACCGCGATCACTCATCAAGATCTTTGGGCAACCAAACCTGGTCAAGATATATTCAAACAATAATTTCACTATTGTTTCCCATGTACAGTCCTTCATAGGTTGTGCCTCCACCAATTTGGTCAAATACTCAATTGTGGTGATGATATACCACGCACCTGTCTTCTTCCTTGAAAACTGAATTGGTCCTACAAAATCAATTGCCCATTTTTCAAATGGCTGTAATGATACCTATGGATTCAAAGGAAGCTCATCCCTCCACAATGGCTTGCTGATTCTCTGACATGCATCACATGCCCTAAAATATGTTTTGGAATCCTTATGCAACATTGGCCACCACAACCCAGCGCGTAAAACATTCTGCATTGTTGCTTTTCCTGCTTAATGGCCTCTCGCAACCCCTCCATGAGCTTCAGCTAGGATACAGTTTTGTTCAAAATAAGGCACATAGTGTCGCAATATCTCGTTTGATCCCATCTTATACAAGTGACCTACAATAACATAAAATTATGTCGCACGCACCACCAATTCCTTCATCTCTTGACTCGTGTATCCTTCTGGAGTTGTTCTTATAGTCAGGAAGTGGATAATGTTGGAAAAGTGATTTTCAGCTACATGTACCACAAAGAGCTATGCGTTAGGCAACTCTTCCTCCAAATTGGTGGGCCCCTCTCCTGTTTCAATTCGTGACAGATGATCTGGCCCTGAATTCAATTTCCCTGGCTTCACAATTACTTTGAAATCATACTCTTGAAACAACAACAGCCATCTGCATATTTTCCCCCCAAACAAAGGCTTGTTGACTAGGTATTTTAATGTAAAATGGTCTGTATACATATTAAAGTGTCCTGCTAGTAGGTGATGTCTGAACTTCTGAAGCATGTACACCATAGCCAACCCTTCGCAATCTATCATCGAACAATTATTTTTAGCCTTAGAAAACTTCCTGTTTGCAAATGCTAGGGTGATCAAACTCTCCTTCACCGGTCTATGTCAACACTGCTCCCAGCGCAATACATGAAGCATCCACATGCACATGAAATTCATTCTTCCAATTTGGGAAGACTGGGATCGGTGCGGTGACAATTTTCTCCTTTAATACATCTGGACTCCTCTAACATTCTTCATCCCAACAGAATGTAGCATCTTTCCTTAGTAGCTTTTCCATCGACGCAATAATATAGGAATAACTCTTGATGAAATTCCGATAATATCCAATATGACCCAGTGTTGTGCGCAGCTGTTTAACACTTCTTGGCACCTCCAAATTAATTATAATTGCAATCTTAGTAGGGTCCACCATTAATCCTTATTTGTAGACCACATGACCCAGCAATATTCAGAAATGGACACAAAATAAGAATTTCTTCAAGTTTAGTGCAATCTGACACCTTCGACACGTATCCAACATCAAGTAGAAACTAGCTACATGGCGCTTTACCAGTCCAAACACTCTACAATCATCAATATATACCTCCAAAAATTTGTTAATGAACTCTTTGAATGTCGTGATGACTACGCATGAGAAGATCACCAACATATTTTTGAGCCCAAAAGACATTACCATATACTAAAAGCAAGCTCACTCAGTCATGAAGGTCATCGTACTCCTATCTTCTGGTGCGATCTTTATCTGATGCTACCCATAGAAATCATCAATTAAAGAATATGCTTCCTTCCCACCAACATTATCCAATAATTCATCTATGAACAAAGTTGGAAAAGGATCATGAATGCATGAATCGTTGAGCTTCCTGAGGTCTATGCAAATCTTGATTTCATCCTTTTGCTTCTTTTCCTAAAGTACCATTGGACTCACCCAATCAGATTCCTCCACTGGTTCAATAATACCTGCTGCAAGCGTCTTGTCCAACTCCAAGCGGACCTTTTCCTTATACTTGGGATTAAGGCGATAGGGCCTTTATTTAACATGCTTCGCTTCCAGTTTCAAAGTTATTTTCATCACTCCCAAATCGCCTATGATGCCTTTTAAGTCTGAAAACTTTGTGGGGAACAAATCCTGATTTTCGCGAAGCAACTCAATGACCTTATCTACTGTGGCATCATCCCAATAGTCCCCAATCTTCATAAACTTCGGCTCCACTTTTGTGCCAATATTCACATGTCTAGTCTTTAGTGGCGCGATGATATCTAGATTCTCTATTTGTGGTCCCTCAACTTCATGGCGACCTTCTGCCTCTGGGATATTAATGTTCCTGGGGGATTGGACTAGGCTGCCAATGCACGTTCAAATTCATGAGCTATCCTGCAAGCCTGCAGCCATGAGTTAGGGTGGTGTAGTCGAACGTGGGCTTGTATGGCTTCCTTGAGACCATTTACAAAACATTCCATGTAGAACTCATCTTGTAGACCTCCAGTGCAAAAAGCTAAGGCTTCAAAGGCTGCAATATATTCATTCATTGTTCCTATCTATCTGAGCTTAGTGAGATGGCCCAAAAAGTTAGAGTCATGGTCAAAGCGATCCATGAGAGCTTTTTTGAATGTATCCCACGTCAAGGGCCTTCCATAGCAACGTTGATGCCATTGCCACCATTGCCATCTTTCATTGTCCAAGTACATGATACCCACACTAAGCTGAGTCGCATTATCCAGGATGTAATTGAGTGTGAAATAGTGCTCCATTTGTGCTATCCATGCAGTCGGGTTAGAGCCATCAAATTTATACATGTCCAACTTGGGAGGTCACGGATGGGATAGTTGGGGGGTGCTAAAGAGGTGAAGAGATTGGCTAGACTCACCCTCACTATTTCATTGCCAATATATGCCTCCTCGCGTGCCTCCACCTTGCCCTTACAAAGTACTGTAGTTATTTCCTTCAGCTTTGCTTGGATTTCTTTCAAGGATTATTCAAGGTTATCCATCCTCTCATTTGCCATAGCTTGAGCTCTAGTTTGTACCATGCATCGAGCCAATGGACCGCCCGAATTTTTTGGCACTAACAATTGAATGGTACCACCTTTCTCAGCTCATCGTCCTGATTCTTATGGGCTAAGTCACCAATAAGCACCCCGGGGGGGTTTATACAAGTGACCTGTAATAACAGAAAATTTTGTCGCACGCACCACCAATTCCTTCATCTCTTGACTCGTGTATCTTTCTGGAGTTGCTCCTGTAGTCAGGAAGTGGATAATGTAAGAAAAGTGATTGTCAGCTACACATACTGCAAAGAGCTATGTGTTAGGTAGCCCTTCCTCCAAATTGGTGGGCCCCTCTCCTGTTTCAATGCGTGACAGATGATCTGGCCCTACATTCAATTTCCCTAGCTTCAAAATTACTTCGAAATCATACTCTTGAAACAACAACATCCATCTGCATATTCCCCCCCAACAAAGGCTTGTTGACTAGGTATTTTAATGTAAAATTGTCTGTATACATCTTAAAGTGTCCTCCTAGTAGGTAATGTTTGAACTTCTGAAGCACGTACACCACAGCCAACCTTTCACAATCTGTCATCGAACAATTATTTTTAGCCTTAGATAACTTTTTGTTTGCAAATGCTAGGGTGATCAAACTCTCCTTCACCGATCTGTGTTAGCACTGCTCCCAGCACAATACATGAAGCATCCACATGCACATGAAATTCCTTCTTCCAATTCGGGAAGACTAGGATCTGCACGGTGACAATTTTCTCCTTCAATACATCTAGACTCCTCTAACATTCTTCATCCCAACAGAATGTAGTGTCTTTCTTTAGTAGCTTTTCCATCAGCGCAATAATCTGGGAATAACTCTTGACGAAATTCTGATAGTATCCAATATGACCCAGTGTTGCACGCAATTGTTTCACACTTCTTGGCATCTCCAAATTAATTATAATCGCAATCTTAGTAGGGTCCACCATTAATCCTTATATGTAGACCACATGACCCAGAAATATTATGAAATGGACGCAAAATAAGAATTTCTTCAAGTTCAGTGCAATTTGACACCTTCAACACGTATCAAACATCAAGCAGAAACTAGCTACATGGCACTTTACCACTCCAAACACTCTCCAATCATCAAAGTATACCTCCAAAAATTTGTTAATGAACTCTTTGAATGCTGCAATGACTATGCGTGAGAAGATCGCCAACGTATTTTTGAGCCCAAAAGACATTACCATATACTAAAAGCAAGCCCACTCAGTCATGAAGGTCGTCTTAATCCTGTCTTCTAGTGTGATCTTTATCTGATGCTATCCAAAGAACCCATCAGTGAAAGAATATGCTTCCTTCCCACCAACATTATCCAATAACTCATCTGTGAACGAAGTTGGAAAAGGATCATGAATGCATGGATCATTGAGCTTCCTGAGGTCTACGCAAATCTTGATTTCATCCTTTTGCTTCTTTTCCTAAAGTACCATTGGACTCACCCAATCAGATTCCTCCACTGGTTCAATAATACCTGCTGCAAGCATCTTGTCCAACTCTAAGCAGACCTTTTCCTTGTACTTGGGATTAAGGCGATAGGGCCTTTACTTAACCGGTTTCACGTCCAGTTTCAAAGTTATTTTCATCACTTCCAAATTGCCTATGATGCCTTTTAAGTCTGAAAACTTTGTGGGGAACAAATCCTGATATTCACAGACCAACTCAATGACTTTATCTATTGGGGCATCATCCCAATAGTCCCCAATCTTCACAAACTTCTAGGTGACCATACTGAAATCTCCTCATTTTTTTGTATTCGTGCCATCCATCAAAACTTTCTTTATGTGTACCCCCACCACCTTGCGGGCGTAGTGTGCAACGCAAAATCCAGTGCTTGGAAGCGATTCTTCTGAGGCACTTCCCTTTCAAATGCATCCAAAAATTTATCTACGTCAGTTATTCCATGATAATAAGGAAAACTCTGTACCTCCAACGATACACAACATAGTGATTTAGTCATCATCTTAGATGGTAGCATAGATACTTTATGCAACCTATTCTACCAGTGCTCCATCTCTTCATCCGAATCTGATGTACAGGAACTTTCGTGGTCCCATGCAATGCATCCATCAGCTGTCCTAACCCAATCTTGATCTCGCACTATTATTTTATATATTTGGTCCAGATCATCATCGCTTTCCTCACTGACCGGTTTAGTATAGCATGGTCCTTCCACAAGGTCCAAAGGTACTAATACGCGGAGTGATTTCCTTTCAAATGAAATCGTCCACTTCTCCAAATTGATTACCCCATTCACGTCGATGACCCAATCCATCCCAAGGAGTGCGGGGTATGGATTCTTGTCATCCACGATCTCTATCACTTCAAAATCATCCAACGCGCTCACATCTTCAATATCTACTGTCACTCCCTACAATCTTCCCATGGGGATAATCTTTTGTTGATTTTCCATTCTCAATTAAATCAGAGAACACTATAGTGCAGGTCTTCCCATCCTCTCCCATGTCTCTTTAGGAAAAACATTCACATCCGACCCAAGATCCAAAATAACTTGTTCCATTTCATATTCTCATATTTGTGCAGTGAGCCTCATCTCATGACCAAATCTTGCCTTATGCTTACCAATTTTTTTAACTACGCAAGGTCCTTCAGGAGAATTTTCTTTACTAACACATTTATTTATCAACTCATGTAATCCTTTCATGGCCTTGTTATCACGTAGCAACTTCATGCATGTCTCCAAGAACGTAGTAAGCATGGAGGGGTCCATTTCTTTAGACAGCTTATCCTGGCTTCCTGAGGTATAGGCCTCAATGAAGCTTTTCTTCGTTTCCATGAAATTTTCTTTCATGCACTCCAAGTCAAACCCAACCTCTTTTTCTAGAGCCTTGCGGACCCATCCAATTTCTTCAAGTTGTTTTCCTTTATCCTCACGAGTCGTCATTCCACTTCGCAGCACGATATTCACATTAGGATATTCTTCGCGGGGTTCAACCCTCATCATTTGCAGGTTCGGGGTAGGCTGTTGAGGCTACTCCCTCTTCTCGTACATTTTAGCTATCAATGTAAGGAAGTTTTCTATCGTGTGATCAAACTGAGTATAGTATCGACACGGCAGGTGTGACGGGCTTGTACACTCCCATGCGTAGTGTCCTGGAAATCCACAATTGTAGTGAATGACTTGTCCCCGAACTCTCACAGGTCCTCCTCCTCCTCCTTGACCTTGTCTGTGCCCCTAATATCCTCTGCGTCCTCCCCTAGTGCCTTGTTCCAGAGGCCAAGTCTCTTTCTGCATTTGATACGTGGGTATTCTTTCCACATCAACTCATAGCTAAGGCAGCTACGCTCATCATGGCCCACTGATTTGCAAAAGTTGCAGAAGATTTGTTGTGATGTCTAAACAAATTTATGTAGTAAGTGACAATTATCTCTTACATGTTTTCTAGCTACCTTCCAGACAGCACACCAGAGTGCAAGCCCTCTTCTTGGCCCTGCTTGAGCTTCTGGCCTCAAAGACATTGGCCCTCCTCCTAAAACATAATTTGCGAAGACAAGGCAGTGATGTTTATCATGTACCTGGGTCTTACATTTCAGACACCAAACTTCTTTGCACACCTTTGACTGAGCCAATCTATCCTTCTTTAGGATTTCAAACTCAAGGCAAAGATTTTGCAACTTTGCATGAATCTGTTAAACTCCCAAAGTAGCATCTTAAATCAGTGCCTCATGCAACCTCATCACAATTTCCAATGCTTCCGCTCAGGTCCCAATTTTTGTTGTGATAAAGCAACCCTTAGGTGGGTAGGAGCGAAGCTACAAACCATTTTCAGTGCTACCCATCTGTAAGATTCATGTTAGCTTCGTTGACTTGACACTCCATTCTCTGATCCAACTCCTGTTGAGCGATAAAAGGTGTCTTTTTAACTCCTAATTATCTTCACATTAATTGTCAACCCAGGGACGATTTTTTATTTCAAGAGTGTACTCAGTATGAGGCGGATATTTACTCAAGAGTAATGTTTTGCAGTATAGTGCTTAAAATTCAAAAGTAAATGAATGCTTGAAATAAAATCTAATCGGAATAGAAAGAAACTAAAATGTTCTGAAATAAATCATTCACTCAAACAATCGTCAGTCGAGGACTCAGTGATGATAACTCTCTCCCCTATAAACTGATGCAAATGAAATCAAACATAAACAAGATCCACAATCTGAGAACCTAGGCAAAGATAGCCAATGTCCTTTACAGTTGTTGATCTTATAATCCACACTAAAGCAATAAACTGGAAATGATAAATCAATAATGCTGCTAATAGAAATGGAATAAACACACTTGCTACAATATCAATTAAAAGATGAAATCAAATCCTTGCAGAAAACAACAACGACTAATTCTATTGAAAAACTGAACAACAAAGGTCATTTTACAGAAATGAAATATTAATGGAAAGCAACAATAATGCTAAATTACTAGAATTAAACAACAATCTTAAATATAACTGAACAGCTGGGCTAATTAAATAGAAATATATAGCAACTGCAAATGTAACTGAATCAACAATCTTAATCTAGTAGAATGAACAACAATCACAATTATAAATGAACAGCGATCGTAGTTATAAATGAAAACAGAATCTAAAATGGACAGCGAAGTATTATATCAGAATTAACAGCATGACATTATGAATAATAATCTTTCTATCAATGCAATCCAACCACGATTTTGATGTAACAGGGCGATTCAGCGAAATGTTCAAAAACAAAAGATTACTAAATAAAGAAAATTAAGTAAATGGAAAGGAAATCAAACCATCACACGGAACTGTAAAATAATGATACAAGAAGCAAGTGGATCCACCACGGCCGGGCCCTTAGCCTGCAGGGACACACTGCTGTGATTACTCCAAGAGATGCAAGGGACTGCAACTGTTTTTATTTGTTAATCATTGCATAAACATTATAGTAGTTTTGTTCTCAGCTTCAGCAATGAGAGTCAACAATAACAATTACAATTTATCAATAGTAATTCTCTCGTTCCTCCTATCCTACCCTATCTATCTCTAATCTAACAATCCATCTATTTTCTTTCTAATCATCCATCATGCATCATGAATCATTAATTCTGAATCCCCTTCTCTTATCTTTGTTCTGATTTAAATACACAGAGAGAAAAGAGAAGTTATAACTGTGATGGTTACAAAATGATTCTTATTACAAAATTGGATTGTTCTCAACAAATTGATAAGCAAGATCATATCTGGAATATCTCTACATCAATCATTTAACAATAACAGGTCGAATTTGGCATTGCAACTGGGATAATTTGGAAAACAGCCACACAGTGAATCTGAGAAAAATGTCTTCAAAGAACCTTTCGTTTCTCTCAATACGGACCGAATTTGGGAAAACCGCTCATTGAAAAACTCACTTGGTCCGTTTTAGACAAAACCCATGTTTCATATTTTCCAAGTTCTTCGCCATTTGCCCAAAATGTTCAATACAAAATCGTCACTTCTTATTCCAGTGAATTTCTGAGTTGGCACATTTAATGATCAAATCTTCAATCTGGAAAATATCTTGGAGGCTAAAAATGGTGAGTAATGTTACAACCAATTTATTAATAAACCATCATTGATAAAATCATGCATAATAATCAATTTATCAAAAATAAAGGAGAATAAATAATATTTTTCCATAAGAGCATAAATTATTACAAGATGGAATTATATGATAAACCATGATAAATGACATGATAAAGAGAGTAGAAATGGGTGGAATGGGTGTTCAAAAGTGATAATAATAATGACATATTAATAGCCCAACACACCCCCACACTGAATATATTGCATGTCCTCATGCAACCAAAACTGAATATATTGCATTTCTTCATGTAACCCAAAGACAAAACCCATGTGTTAACCATGCAATAAAAAAAATTGTTCATCCAGCTCATGAAATAGATAGAACAAATGAATTATTTCTTAATTAATCAATATTCAATTTTAGCAATCTTGATGAAGGCATAACAATTTTTACATTGACGTTCAAGTTATTTGTATATGAAGTTGCAGCAAAATATGATATAAGTAATAGCAAACTTCATTAACTATTTTCTCAAAAACTACAATCCAAATTTTGCTGAAATTTTCCAAGTAAATTTCTACTATATTAATGCTTCTATAATCCAAAAATCAGATCGTTTTGATGCACGGATCATGAGATATAAACAAAATGGCTGTAGGTGATAGTGCATAATTTCCAAAATTTTATGAACCAATTTAACTTAAAATTATCTAGGTTTGTGTATTTTAATGATACGTCTGTGTTTTCCAAAGATCATAAGAATTGAGTTCATAGTTTTAAAAATATTATGGAAATCAATTTTTGCACTAAAATCGTATGCCTTAAATGAGCAAGAAAGTAGAAAACATTCATCATGCATAGCAATTCCTCCCCCTCTCTGAAGAATTAGCACGCCCTCATGCAATGCTAGAAAAAAATTGAGATGGTTGCTACCATCTGTTGAATTCTATGCTTGGTGTAAAACAACATGGAATAATGGAGGTGTTGAGAATGAATAAGACTAAAAATGGATGATACAGAATATTAATGAAATGGTCATAAGAAAGAAATGAATGAAAGCAACACTCCCCCAAACTGAAATATGATATGCCGCTGAAAAATGGGAAGTGGTAAAGATGTGGAATGAAGGATGATAAATAATGCTAAAAATGGATTTTCATGAAATTCTTCTAAATTCGTAATAAATCAGAAAATTATGCTATTTTACCTCAAGTTTTACCTCCAAGAAATGTGGAATGACATATATGTACTGGCATTTGTTGAAGCTGATGTAGGCACAGTTGGTGTTGAAAGTGATGCAAAAGGTGGAATCTAGGCAAGCACATCATGCTGAACAATTGTTCACAATCGCGAGTTGCTCGAGCCTCTTTTGTTAATTGCAATAGTGTGGTCATGATGCAAATAGAGTTCCCCCCCATACTTGTTGTTCTCATATAAACAAATCACTATTTTGCATACAATATTCTTGAATCCATAGTGTTAGTTTTGAATATCAACAGATTAAGATACATGCAAAAATTTCAATCAGAAAAACTTTTGTATACATGAAATACTAATATTTTTTCAAATCAATAAGTTATGGCAGAGTGCAGTAATCATATCGCATGCTATCCCATAATGCATATGTTCCCCCCTCCAATTGGAAAAGGAATTCCATGACCATAAAGCATATGAAAGGTGTTGTGCTAATGATAAGGCAAGGGAATGAACAATACAACAGTAAATGAAGAAGAGTACACATATCAATGATAGGATGACGAGAGTTATGGTTATAATGAGAGCAAAGTGTGTAAAGATAGTTATGAATAAAAGATATGATGCTTTGGATTGATGATAAGTTATGTGAAAAAGAAAAAGAACAACAATATGCCAAAAAGATGTTTTGTTGACAGTATTCTAGCTGAAAATGATGTGATTGATCATAAAACAATTTCTCATGCATAAAGGTTAAAAATAGGGAAAAGTAAGGATATAACTTCTCCGATAAAAATAGAGAATAAAAAAAGGGTATTATAGTGATAATTGACGATAAGAGATAACTTCCATACCATAAGCAGAGCCTCTGCTACCAGTAGGCGTCCATAGCCTCGGCAAGGTTGCTTTTTAACCCATATGAGCCAGGATCCTCAATTTATAACTAGAGAGTTTCAGTGATGTTCTACAGAAGAGATCAGTGTGCTGGTGTGGTAACCAGATAACCACACTGCCATTCACTGGGATGTAGCAAAAGTGATCAGGTCAGCTCGTGATGAAACCTCCTGTTACAAGGATAATTTGGCTATCCAATGGATCATAACCCTAGTGTGGTGGCCATAATGGGAATGTCACTTTGTTATAGCCTTATAAACATGGTAGGATGGCTCGTAATGAGACCCCGTATCCTCCATCTGTGAACAAAAATTTATTTTTATTACACATTTTTATGATAAAAAGAGGGAAGCTCAGTGCTCCTTAAGAGTAAGGATGGTGGAAGAAGTTGAACATGTCAATAGAAAAAATACACCCATAATCTCATTTATTACAAACAGAGAAGATTATAACCAAGAAGGGTGGAACCAACATGGTATTAAGATGATCAATTAATATCATGTTCAATAGAAAACAATGCAGTAAAGTAGTATATAAATAATTGTGTCCCTTTTAAAAATAATCTATCATCAAGGAGTTGTCTTGTTAAATATCTTAACGTGAATGATATTAACTCACTTCAATAGAATCCATAATTCTTATCCTCATAAAAGTAGTGTACTTCATGCCATGAAAGGGAATCAGTAAAATGTGGTTGAGATGAACTAGGAATAATCCCACAAGAGGAAGGAAGGGTTGCTCTTGAAAATACTCCCAAAGTGTTGCTTCTTTGAAGGAACAGCAAAAACACTCAAAAAAGTGTTGTTCCTTGTAGGGAACAACAAAGAAAATGCATGCCAAAAAGCAAAAATACACACGAAAAGGTGTTGTTCCCTGTAGGGAACAACAGAAAAATGCATGTGAAAAAGTGTTGTTCCTTGTAAGGAATAGCAAAAAAATACACCCAAAAAAAGTGTTGTTCTTTAAAAGGAGCAAAAAAAAATGCATGCGAAAAAGCGTTATTCCTTAAGAGGAACAACAAAAAATGTGAAAATGTTGTTCCTTTGTCATAAACAGCGAAAATGCGAAAATGATGTTCCTTTAGAAAAGAACAGAAAAAATGCAGAAGTGTTGTTCCTTCGGAAAGAAACAACAAAAATGCAGAAGTGCAGAAGTGTTGCTCCTTCGGAAAGGAACAACAAAAATGCAGAAGTGTTATTCCTTTGGAAAGGAACAGCAAAAATGCAAAGCGTTGTTCTTCTCAAAGGAATAGCAAAAATGCAAAAGTGTTGTTCCTTCGGAAAGGAACAACAAAAATGCGAAAGTGCAGAAGTGTTGTTCCTTCGGAAAAGAACAACAAAAATGCAAAGTGTTGTTCCTTCAGAAAGGAACAACAAAAATGCAAAAGTGCAGAAGTGTTGTTCCTTCGAAAAGAAAAAAAAATGTGAAGTATTGTTTCTTCAAAAAGGAACAGTAAAAATGCAGAAGTGTTGTTCCTTTGGATAGGAACAGCAAAAATGCAGAAGTGCAAAAGTGTTGTTCCTTCTAAAAGGAACAACAAAAATGCAGAAGTGCAAAAGCGTTGTTCTTTTGGAAAGGAACAACAAAAATGCAGAAGTGTTGTTCCATCAAAAAGGAACAGCAAAAATGTCAAAGTGTAGAAGTGTTGTTCCTGTGGAAAAGAACATAAAAAATGTAGAAGTGTTGTTCCTTCGGAAAGGAACAACAAAAATGTAGAGGTGTTGTTCCTTTGGAAAGAAACAACAAAAATGCACAATCATAAAATGCAGGCACACAAAAGAACGAATTAGTTGTTCACTGCATTGATGCTGAGGATGGGTCACAATTTGAAGGAAACAACATCTGAAACACAAAAATATAAGAGAAATTAGAAAAGAAACAACATTTTATTTAAAAACAGTATTAAGTTACAACAACTATGATATTATGTAAAAAAATGATCTCTTTGAAAAATGTTTTGGCAGCAGTGACAAGACATGAATCTTCAAATGGAAATCAATTCTTCATTTTTCTATTATGAATCTATTAGGTAATGAGTTGGATGAAATTCTCTTGTTTCATTAAAATTTCTTTCAAGAATCACTCGTCCATAAATTGACCTTCTTTTTCTCCTAGGACCTGCAAAACAAATGAGTGTCTACTTGCAATAAAACATTAAATCATGGAAAAAGAGAGGTGATCGGGCTCCCCTAATCCAAAAATTATGTAAAAAGCCAACAAGTAGTTACTCTGTATAACAAATCCATTGAGAAAATAACAAAGTAAAATTTATTTAACCTGCGAGAGAGCAGTGGTCGACCATACTAACCAACAGTGTTTTAATCACACTTCTTTGTTTTTTGTCCAAATTGAGTGATTATAAAGCTAGATGAGAGCTAATTCAAAGGTGTATCTCCAATAGAAACAAATTTTAAAAATTCAATGATATGATATGTCAATTTTAGTTAGAACAACCTGCATAACAGAGTCATTTTCAATTACCCCACTTAGAACAACAGTGAATGTTTTAAGCATAGATTCTTCGTTTGATGTCAGATTTGAATGATTCAAATTGGAAATGAAATTAGATTTATTTATTTATCTCTAAAATAAATGGGTTTTTAAGACAAGAAGAATTGATAGGTCAAATACTCTAAGGAACAACCGGAAAGACATAGTTTTAAGGGTGTTGATTTACGATAGACAATCAGTATTTTGACCATAACTTCTCCATATGATATCAAACATGAGTGATTTGAATTGACTTGTAAACTAGATTCATAGGGAAATATACCATAAAAAACAAGTTTTAAAAATATGTTCATTTAGGCCTCCAAAAACCAACTGTCCCAATTCTGTTCCTGAGCTGCTGGCTAGACACCCTGTCAATGTTTTGGTTCTAACTTTTTCATTTCAAATCCAAATTAAGTGATTAAAATTCGGTTGGAAAATAGAAAAAAAGGGATAATTATAATGGAAACAAGTTTTAAAAGTATTCCCTTTTAGTCCCTCAAAACATGACTGTCCCGACTGTGTTTTCAGAAATTTCATCAAGCCCACAAGCCAAAAAATATTATATTCAAGCATTTTTTTCAAATTGGTGATAAAAGTGAATATGAGTGTTTTTAGAACTAATATTTCCATTATAATTCATCTACATACACAAATGAATTAAAAAAAATTATCACCGATGTTGATTTCCATAGCATGTTGCAACAAAAAACAACTAGTTTTACGTTAAAACAAAATGTATTTATTTATGTCTTTTTATTTTATTTTATTTTATTTTTTACACTAACTTATTTTGATTTGAAAAATGAATATGATTACGTATAAGAGTACTTCAAATGGAGCCATTTTCGAAATAAGGCTTCAAGTATGCACATACTCAAATTTGAAAAATGCATATTAATGAATATTAGGGTATGAGAAGCCAACTTCTCTTGAAAAAATGGTGTCAAAAATTGTTGAAGTATGGAGTGATGTTGCAAACAAATGATGTAGTGAAACCAATCTTCAATATATTCTTTACTTTCTTGATTTCTTTTAGCCATCATACCATGAAGTTCTTGAGATTTTAAAATGGCTTGTTGATGCAAACTAAAAGAAACCTCATTTTTTCCCATAACTTCTACAATTTTTGAATTTGAAACATTCTGAATCTCATTGTAAGTTTTCTCCAATGGTGCATGTGAGATAGAATGGGTGGAAGGGTGGTTAAATTTTGCAGTTCAACACTGTAAGCATGTTGTACTGGTTTATTATGGTGAGGGTGTGGAATGAGTTGAGTAGGAAATTGTGTACAAAATGGAGCATTTTGATGATGTAGTTGATTGAGTTGTGTGGATGGTTTTGATGGGCAAGCAATATGTTGTGGAAGAGCTGGTGAAGAATATGGAGAATGTGTTTGTGCTACAAGATGAGGGAGAGTAGTCATGCAATCATAAGGTGAAACATGCCAAACTTGTAGACAAGATTGGTGGTGGGTATATTGAGATTGACATGGCTACCTTAACACATTAGTATTCCATAATAGATTATGCAAGTAAGAGAATGGAGAAGAAGTGTTTTGAACCATACCCGTAGGCCATGATTTGCATGCTTTTGACCTTGTTGCAGCTTCCTCATCTCTTTGATATAATACTTCCATCATAGATAAGGAAGAACAACTATGTATGGGATGCTCCTTCCAGTAATGAGGGCAAAACACTTCATCAAATTCTTGATTTTTCTAAACCTACAAAACATCAAATTTTGAATTCAGAGAACTAATAAAATCAACTTTAAAATTTTCAAATAAAACATTGATTTTAGCTCTTATGTCTCCTGTTCTTGTAGCAGATTTGGAAAAGAAAGAAAAAACATCTCTAGGATTCTTACTAGCCTTAGAGATTCCTCTTGAGTACCTTATGCACAATTCACAAACATCATCATATGATAACTGAAAATATCACATTTTCCTATTAGATTTAAGAGTTCTAAAAATTCATCTTTGATTCCTTTGAGTAGGAGTGTTTTTAAGATCTCTTTTTCTAAATAGTTATGCTTTGATTTTTGAAAATTGTAATGAAATCACTCCACATAGTCCTCCAAGCTTTCATATTCCCCTTGTATCATATTGAAAATATCTTCATCAGCCTTGCAATAGCCCTGGTACTTCTTCAAGAATATGTTCTTCATGTCCTCCCATGTTTCGATGCAGTTCCCACCTAGGCTCATGAACCATCAGAGAGTTGTTCCTTTTAAAGTAATAGGAAACACTTTCAACCTTTGATCATTAGTACAATAATCATATCCTCTACAAATTATTTCGAACTTAAATAAGAATGTATCTAGATCTTCATTGGTAGAGAAGATGGGGGAATTATGTGCATTTGTGTCACTCCTCCTAGATCTTTGATAGGGAATTTAAAAGTAAAAATGTGAGCCATTTCTTACCATAATAGAAGATGTTCTTCATGTGTTTATTTGAGGCTCCTTCCTCAAATGTTCCTGTCAATTGGTTAGTGAAATGGGTGGTGCTTACATCACCACTTGAGTGAAATCATGAGATTTGTTTTTCAAATTTTCTATTTTTTTCTTAGTCATTCACACAACTCCAATCCTTATTTCTACCCAAAAAATTAACAAATATGCCAGAAAGTGGGTAGGGGAGTAGGGTTGTTACATGCTCCATATGCAGGTTCTTACCTTCCGTTTTTAATACCCAATTCTCTCCTAGCATTCACACTACTCTTTAAAAATGGCTACACTCTCCCCGGCAACAACAGAAAAATGTTGAGTGATAAAAGGTGTCTTTTTAACTCCTAATTATCTTCACATTAATTGGCAAACCAGGGATGTTTTTTTATTTCAAAAGTGTATTCAGTCTGAGGTGGCTATTTACTCAAGAGTAATGTTTTGTAGTATAGTGCTTAAAATGCAAAAGTAAATGAATGCTTAAAATAAAATCTAATCGGAACAGCGAGAAACTGAAATGTTCTGAAATAAATCATTCACTCAAACAATCATCAGTTGAGGACTCAGTAATGATAACTCTTTCCCCTGTAAACTGATGCAAATGAAATCAAACATAAACAAGATCCACAATCTGGGAACCTAGGCAGTGATAGCCAATGTCCTTTACAGTTGTTGATCTTACAATCCACACTAAAGCAATAAATTGGAAATGATAAATCAATAATGCTGCTAATAGAAATGGAATAAACACACTTGCTACAATATCAATTAAAAGATGAAATCAAATCCTTCCAGAAAAGAACAGTGACTAAGTCTATTGAAAAACTGAACAACAAAGCTCATTTGATAGAAATGAAATATTAATGGAAAGGAACAATAATTCTAAATTAATAGAATCAAACAACAATCTTAAATATAACTAAACAGCGGGGCTAATTAAATAGAAATATACAGCAACTGCAAATGTAACTGAATCAAAAATCTTAATCTAGCAGAATGAACAACAATCATAGTTATAAATGAATAGCGACTGTAGTTATAAATGAAAATAGAATCTGAAATGGACAGCGAAGTATTATATCAGAATTAACAGCATGACATTATAAATAATAATCTTGTTATCAACGCAATCCAATCATGATTTTGATGTAACAGGGCGATTCAGCGAAATGTTCAGAAACAAAAGATTACTGAATAAAGCAAATTAAGGAAATGGAAAGGAAATCAAACCATCACACAGAACTGTAAAATAATGATACAAGAAACAAGTGGATCCACCAGGGCTGGGCCCTTAGCCTCTAGGTACGGACTGTTGTGATTACTCCAAGAGATGCAAGGGACTGCAACTATTTTTATATATTAATCATTACATAAACACTACAGTCGTTTCATTCTCTGCTTCAGCAGTGAGAGTCAACAATCACAATTACAATTTCTCAATAGTAATTCTCCCATTCCTCCTATCCTACCATATCTATCTCTAATCTAACAATCCATCGAATTCTCTTTCTAATCATCCATCATGAATCATGAATCATTAATTATGAATCCCCTTCTCTGATCTCTGTTTTGATTTAAATACGTAGAGAGAAAATAGAAGTTACAACCGTGATGAGTACAAAATGATTCTTATTACAAAATTGGATTGTTCTCAACAAATTGATAAGCAAGATCATATTTGGAATATCTCTCCATCAATCATTTAACAATAACAAGTCGAATTTGGCATTGCAACTGGGATAATTTGGAAAACGGCCACACAACAAATCTTAGAAAAATGTCTTCAGAGAACCTTTCGTTTCTCTCAATACTGACCAAATTTGGGAAAACTACTCATTAAAAAACTAAATTGGTCCATTCTGGACAAAACCCATGTTTCATATTTTCCATATTCTTCTCCATTTGCCCAAAAAGTTTAATACAAAATTATCGCTTCTTATTCCAGCGAATTTCTAAGTTGGCACATTTAATGATCAAATCTTCAATCTGGAAAATATCTTGGAGGCTAAAAATGGTGAGTAATGTTACAACCAATTTATTAATAAACCATCATTGATAAAATCATGCATAATCATCAATTTATTAAAAATAAAGGAGAATAAATAATATTTTCCCATAAGAGCACAAATCATTATAAGATGGAATTATATGATAAACCATGATAAATGACATGATAAAGAAGAGTAGAAATGGGTGGAATAGGCATTCAAAAGTGATAATAATAATGACATATTAACGGCCCAACATCTCCCAGGGTGTTTCGCTAGACTTCATAATGATTTCCTTGAATCCAACGAATGATTGTGACTCAGACTTGGGCCTACTAAATTCCTTATTCAACGTGGTTTGAGTGTTTTCTAATGAAGCCATCATATTATCAATGCAATACTTAATGTACCGTGTTATCACGCGATCCTGTAGAGGAGTAACCAATTGCACTTTCTTCATATGATCATCTGTAATATTCTAGGTTGTCCATAAACCTTCGCAACAAACCAAAACTAGTCTAGGTCCTCATTTCCCAAGCCCTTGAAAATGGGCAACATCACTGTATTCATAATATTGAATAGTGGCAGAGGTGGTGGTGGTGTGGGCGAAGGTGCATGCTGTGGAGGTGAATGCAGAGGTGGTGTGGGTGGATGAGGTATTCACAGGAACCCTTGTTATATTAACTGGAAAATGCTCTGCGGTGAAGGCTATGCTTCTCCTTTTTCGTCACTCAAAGGGGGTTCAATCAGTGGGATATATTCAAGGCCTATCCTCCTTATATCCTTGAATAGATTTCCACTTTGCGTAGCTACAAACATCAAGGTAATGGCATAACCCATTTTTCACAGAAGAGAATCTTAATCCAAGTCTTCAAAGATCGTAAATACTTACCTCGCGGTCCCTTGAAGAAGCGTCACTCTGCTTTGTTGTAGTTGACCGAGGTATCGACCACAAATTCTATCAAAAATCCTCCAATGACATGATCAACCCAGTGATCGATAGCATGTTCAATCCTATCTTCAGAGGCTTTCAACCTCTACACTAGCTCTAAGGTGCACACTGTTAGACCGTCAAGCCTCCACCTTCCCTGGTCGTCTATAGATTTACCGATCCACTCGTATAGCTCGATCGGGAAGGAACAAAAGAAAATTTCATGTATATCTATGTATAGATACCTGTCCAACCACTGTTCTTTTGTTAGGCGCAAATTTTTGTTTTCTTATGCTGCGAATTCATGGATCTTTCTATCCAACCACTCCTCAATTTCCTTCTTTGTTGGATTTTATTGATGCGACATCACACATCTTGTTGAACAGGTAAATCCCCTCTGCGGACAGAGGCAATCCAACTAGCCCAACACGGGTCTAGCAACAATCACACAACACTAACACGCAGGTTCCTAATTGCAAATCAAAGATCGATGATGATGGCCTACCTGGATTCCAACGCTAGTACTTGTAAAAGAATCGTCGCTCCCGTTTCTTTGCTTCGGCTAGTCACAATCCCCACGATCCTCGTGAACGGACACCTGCACATGCAAAGAACGACACAAATACAAGCATAAAATCCAATAGATGCAACTATATATCAGTCAGAAAAGATATAACTCAATCATCATTATAAAGACAACAGGAGTGGAACCATAATAATAGTCGTCTATTAATAAATAAAAGCAGAGAAAGATACAACCAAGGTTCTGACGTTGAACCTATTCTCTAACTGGGCGAGCAGCTAAATACGCCTTGCAAAAGACCTTCTCTCTCTCTCAGGATTCTGGCAGCATAACCTCCCTATGCTTCACAATTCTTACTATCACTCTAGCATTACTTCAGCACTCACACAGACTCTAGCAAAACTAGCTTGTTTAATGCATGAGGATGGTCATTTATAGATGGAGAAGGGAGGAAGATACAATGTACCAGGACGCCCACTGTGGATTGGCATTATCCCTGAAAAGCCACTGAGGATAGTTGTCATTAGTTGTCATGATGACTCTCGACCTCTGTCCTATGGATTTTTCCCTCAAAGAACTTCATGATAAGAGAGGAAAAAACATATGGGTGCGTGTTGGCTAAAAATCATTACCAAATTTAGGTGGCGCGGGTGTTGCTCTAGGACAGAGCGCTAATGGGCGCGCCCCATTTTGAGGATCCGAGTCATTGGCGTGGGTAAGACACTGTGTACCTGCGCCAATGGAAAAAGGGCATTTTTTAGGGATAATTTGCAAAAGGTGTCTTCAAGGAACATGAAGTACATACTCAGGGGAACATAATGCAAGTGTTTTTAGGTTATGTCACTAGTCACAGGTCCTGAAATGTGTCCTCCAATGTACGAAAACAAGGGTAACAGGGACGGTGACAAATTACTGTGTAACACATCTCTTTATGTAGATCCCATTCCTGACAATGGAACCATTTGTTGGCTTAGTGGGTCCTGACCCAGGTTCAGAGTTAGTTTTGAAAAACAAATCCCTACACTACTAGCCCTTTCGTCATCAACCCGTGGTGCGCAGACTAAAGTCTCACCTGAAGAGTATGGGGGGATGCTGGAACCAAGTTTTTGCACCCAAAGATTAGTGTCATGTTGTTTTATGCCCTAAATCTACCTTCACGCAGATTGATAAGCCATTAGGGATTATCAATATAACTTCCCTTAATCAAATTCTATACCTCCTCGAACATTCACGACTGCCTTTCGCAAACCCTAAACAGGTGAATCAACCACTTACGCACCTCTGTGATTGCCCTTAATCCTGTATTTACCTATATCGGTTTAAGTGTTCAATAACTTTAACATGCAACAAGATATTCTTCATGCAAACAATTACTATTACTTTTGTTCATATGACAATATAAATCATGTAAAGTCGTGCATCAATATAGTATTAATTCATAAACCCATCATTCATCTTAACATAATAGCGAATTCATTTATAGCAGAAGGAAATAGACAAACACATGAATTTCTTGGATAATCTCTTTATTAATACTTCAGTTCTGCTTATAGACTCAAGAATTCACTGCGCACTCAGCTGCAGGGGTCCATGCACTTCGCTGCGGACTCTAATTTAGGCCTCTATGCACACAGTTGTAGAGCCTCTCTTCTACTCTAAGACTTCTTCACTCTTTTCTCTACTGACCCATTACATTCATCTTCGTCATCACTTTCTTTCCTTAGACTCTCTAATACTCTCCTACTTATACAATCCCATGGTCACGAACCATGGGTAGATCTATAAAAGACACAACTTACATAAAAGAAGGGTAAAACCCTTTATGACACTTTACTATCTATGCACTTCATGACCACAACTTGAAGAGACTTTACATTCTTTACAACAAAACTTAGGATTTTTGCCCCAAAACTTGGGCTTTTGTCCCAAAATTGACCCTAGGGCACCCTGTCCCAAGAGTACTCATCAAATTCATTTAATTGTTTTAGCCTTTCTTCTTGTTCTTTGGTGAGATCCATGTCGAGTTGTGTTATCATTATCAATGTGTTATATTCAAACTCAATAGATAATAGGACCTTATTTCCATATATGATGTTGCCAAATGATCCCCTCTATTATATTGGGAGTGAACTAAGAGCCTTGGTCTATAACTAATTCTCTTAGGAAACCAAATTTGTAAAAGATGTTCTCCCTAAAGAATTCAACTGCCTTTTTCTATGTTGCTTCCTTCACTTCTTTTACATTATCCCAGATAGCCAAAGAGTTTGTACACACAATTATGTACCTCTTTTGTCAATATGGAGGATCAATAAAGCCTATAAGTTTGTGCACCACTTCTCAAATGGCTTGAAAGTCAGATAAGGTTGTTAATAAATTTCTTTCTTCTAAGTAGGTTTCCCCATCCTTTGGCATTTATCACATTGTGTTGTATACCTTTCAACATCTGTATGAATGGTAGGCAAGTAGTATCATGCCTACAAGATATTGTAGGTTGTCCTCATAGTAGAAAAATGCCCCCCGTAGGGTCCATCATGGAAAGCTAAGAGGATTTCATGAACCTCATCTTCTCTCATGCCTAAAAGATATTGTAAGTTGTCCTCATAGTAGAAAAATGCCCCCCTTAGGGTCCATCATGGCAAGCTAAGAGGATGTCATGAACATCATCTTCTCTTGCACATATTCTCAAGATATGATTAGGTCCCAACCTGAATAGGTTACCCCAAATCCAAGTATAAGGAACACCTTTTCTGACAATATTTATTTTATTCTTTAAAGATAAATCAAAAGGAAATTGGCCAATAACTAAGAAGTTAACTATGTCAGAAAACCATGGAGGTAAGAGTGAGAGGGAGTTGGTTATCCACCATATCTTCATTCTCTACAAAAAAATGTTACCCTTAAAAAAAAAAATACAACAACATTCTCTTTATCAATTTTTTAAATAATAGTTAAATCAAATTGTTGTAGTAGCAGTAAGCTCCTAATTATGTGAGCATTTACATCAAGTTTATTCATCAAATACTATTATGCTCTTAACCTGCAAGACGATACCAAAATACTAAATATGCGAAGAAATATACCCAGAACATAGAACAGTGAGAAATAACAGCAAGTATTTTATTATTCAGAAAGCAATGTTCACTTGCCTCTTTGAGGGGGAAACCTCCAATAGAGCAGAGCTCGATTAAAAATAAGACATGATGTTCCTTGAGGGGAGTCTTTATCCTTTATATAGGATTCATACCTGCAATACCATGGGGAAATACCATTGTTCTTATTAATACCATCTATCTAATACCATGGCCCATTTGCAACTAACTATGGTCCCTTCATTAAATGCGGGTTAACCACTTACAATTATTAATAGTGGCTTTATTGACTCTTTACTTAACTATAACTATGACTCGATCCTATTGCATAAATAAGGGAGTTAGGGTGGGACCCTAACATGCCATCCTCTATAAGAATAGCCTTGTCCTCAAGGCTGAAGCTGCAGAAACTACTGAAGAATAGTGTTTGGTTCCCAGGTTGCATCTTCCGGAGAGGTGTCTTTCCACTTGACAAGGACTTCCTTGATCATGCGGCCACGTAGGTGCCTTTCTCATGTATCAATAACCTGTTCAGGTTGGAGCCAGATTGATCCTTTTTCATCCAGTTCAGGTAGATTGGTTTGAATTCTGCAATTGTTCCCAATCACTTTCTTGAGGCATGAGACATGGAAAATTGGATGGATTTTTGCAGTGGATGGCAAAGCTAGCTTGTAGGCAACTTCTCCAATGCACTGAAGTACATGATACGGTCCGTAGAATTTTGGAGATAGTTTCTGACAACCCTTGTCTTTGAGTGATGTTTGCTTATATGGTTGCAGCCTCAAAAACACCTAATCCCCTTCTTGAAATTGGTGTTCTGAGCGATGTTGATCTACTTGTTGCTTCATGCAGTTTTGAGCTTGATGAAGATTCTCTCTAAGGTGAGACAGCATGGTTGTGGGGCTCTGTAGGAGTTGATCCACTGCTTGTACCTTCGAGCATCCCTTGATATAAGAAGTAGGGGAAGGAGGGAGTTGACCATAAATTTCTTCATATGGAGTCATTTTGGTGGTGGCATGATAGTTGGTTTTATACCACCATTCAGCTAGAGGTAACCACTGTACCCAGAGATGTTGCTTTTCTGAAGTGAAACACCTAAAGTATGTTTCCAGACATTTTTTGACTGCTTCAATTGGACCATCTGTTTGTGGATGATAGGAAGTACTGAGTTGTAATTGGGTACCTTATAGCCGAAAGAGTTCCTGCCAAAAGTTATTGGTGAAGACCGGGTCATGATCAAACACAATGGAAGTGGGCATGCCATGCAATTTGAAGATCTGATCCATGAAATATTGAGCGACCAAAGTCAGTGTAAAAGGGTGGGGTAGGGCACAAAAATGAGCATACTTAGAAAATATGTCCACAACCACCATCATGACTGACTTGTTTCCTAAATTTGGAAGACCCGTAATGAAATCCATAGAAACATCTGTCCAGATTGAGGTCGGGATAGGCAATGGCTGTAATGTGCCTGGGGATATGAATGTTTCTCCTTTGTGGTGCTGACAGACGTCGCATTCAACTACAAAAGTAAAAATTTCATTTTTCATGCCTGTCCAAAAAAATATCTTCGAGTGCGAGCATATGTCTTTTGAAAGTCTGAATGTCCTACAGTGGGAGATGAGTGCAACTCCACCAAAATGCAGCTTTTGAGGGTGGATGTTTGTGATATTACGATTCTGTCCTTGTAGGAAAGAATCTCATCCTACAATGAGTAGCCCGCTGTGGAATTTGCTTCCGCATGCAATTGATTAATGAGTTGGGAGAGCCAGGGATGTGAAAACCATTCCTTGCGAGCCTCTTCAATCCATTCTGGAATAGGAAGGGAAATTGCGAGCAAGGTCTTTCCTCCTCAAATTGGCAGGATAATGCATTTGCTACTATATTTTCGCATCCTTTCTTGTAAATTATCTCATAATCATATCATGGCATTTTGGCGAGCCATTTATTTTGTGTGGTGAGGATAGGCATTGCTCCAAAAAATATTTAAGGCTTTGATGGTTGGTGCAGATTTGGAAACGTCACGCCAACAAGTATGGTCGCTGGGTATCTACTGCATGTAAGATGGCCATCATCTCCTTCTCATAAGTAGATTGTCCCAGATTCTTCCCACTTAGTTGTTGGCTCGTGAAGGCCAAGGGTCGACCTTCCTGCATTAAGGCTGCCCCAATACGTGTACCCAAATCATCACATTGAATCACAAAATATTTGGTGAATTCGGGTAGTGCTAAGACTGAAGTGGAACACATGGCATGTTTTAGAGTTGTAAAGGCCTGTTGTGCTTCATCATTCCAGAGGAATGAATTTTTCTTGAGGAGTTGAGTAAGAGGTCTAGCAATGCAACCATAATTGCAAACAAATTTGCGATAGTATCCTGTGAGACCCAAAAATCCTCTCAAGCTCTTCAATGTCTTAGGTTGAGGCCAATCCTACATGGCCTGGATCTTTTTGGGGTCCACCCTGACACCTTCATGCCCCACAATGTGGCCCAAATACTCAACTTCTTCCATGCCAAAAGAAAACTTGGACATCTTGACAAATAATTTATGCTTGCGGAGTAGTTGCAAGAGCAAATCTCCATGCTAAAGATGTGCGACCCAAGTGCGACTATAGATGAGGATGTCATCAAAGAAAACAAGGACAAATTTTCTGAGATATGGTTTGAGCAAGTGGTTCATAAGGCTCTGAAAAGTGGACGGGCATTACAAAGACTGAATGGCATGACCAGGAACTCATAATGGCCTTCATGAGTTTGGAAAGCAGTCTTTGGGATGTCTACTTCTTTCATGCAGATTTGGTGGTAGTTGGAGTGAAGGTCAAGCTTAGTAAAGAATTGAGCCCCATTTAGTTCATCCAACAAATCATCAACAACCGGAATGGGAAATTTATCTTTGACTGTCAACTTATTAAGGGCCCTGAAGTTTGGACATGTACGCCATTCCCCATCTTTCTTGAGCACCATGACCACCGGCGATGAATAAGGACTAATGCTGGGACGAATGATGCCTGCTTCCAAGAGTTCCTTGATTATTTTTTCTATTTCATTCTTTTGGGTAAACGGGTATCTATATGGGCACACATTTGGTGGTTGGGCCCCTAGAACCAAAGTAATGCTATGATCATGTTCCCTTATCGAGAGTGGAAGCTCATGAGGCTTGTCAAAGACTGGAAGATGGTTGTTTAAGATATGTTGTATCTTAGGATGAATATGAACAGGCTTGGGTTCGTAGGCCTGGATGGCATTAAATTGAGCTATGACTCCATGGTGGCCCTTTTTTAACCATTTTTCCATCCAATCTGAGCTGATGATAGAGGGAGCTCCCCCCCTGGAGTCCGCGGAGGGTATGTGTGTGGTTGTTCTGCTTAAAGCTCATGTATAACTCCTGGAAATCCATTGTGATTGGGCCAAGTGTGCCAATCCATTCAGCACTGAGGATAATGTCGCACCCTCCCATGTGTATGGCAAACATGTGGGTCTTTAATTGATAATCCCCCATTTAAAGTTTGACATTTTCACAGCAGCCTTCACATTTTACTGTTCCCACATCAGCAATTTGGACCTGGAAGTTAGAAACTGGATCAGTTTCTATTTAACATGCTAAGACTAGATCAGTTTCTTCAACTTGTCCTGACGATGAACCACACTAGTTGGTTTGAAACGCGTCGACAAATGAATTCTTATGTGATTTACGCTGAAGAATCTCTCAAAAATTTGATATGGATCACAGAAGCCTCAATTCTACAAGTTAGAAACTGCTCAAACAAAACAATGCACTACTTCCGCGACTCTTTGATGGATAAAGTTATGTGTACTTCCACTATCAATCAAGACTACTACTAGTCGATGCTTAATAAAACCTCTGATTTTTAGAGTTTGAGGCGAAGAAATTCCTGCGAAAGCATGCAGCGAGATAACCGTTCTTCAGGTACATTGTCCTACTGGTTGTCCTCTTCTTCCTCCTATGGTTGCTCAAGTGGTGGGGCTTCCTCTGATGCACTGTAATCAATAGCATCAATTTGAAAAAATTTGGGCTCCTTGCATTTATGCCCAGGGGAATATTTCTCATCACAGTAGTAACATAATCCTTGCTTTCTTCTTTCTGCCATTTCTGCAGGTGACACCTTTTGAACCTTGAGTGTCCGGGTAGTGCTTTGAGCCTGTGGGGGGGCAACCCTTAGCGATGAAATTTGGGGGATTAGACTAGGCCGCCAATGCATGTTCAACTTCACAAGCTATCTTGCAAGCCTGCAGCCATGAGCTAGGGTGGTGTAGTCGTAGGTGGGCCTATATGGCTTCTTTGAGACCACTGACAAAACATTCCATGTAGAACTCATCTTGTAGACCTCCAGTGCGGAAAGCTAAGGCTTCAAAGGCTGCAATATATTCATTCAATGTTCCTGTCTATCTGAGCTTAGTGAGACGGCCCAAAAAGTTAGATTCATGGTCAAAGCGATCCATAAGATATTTTTTTAATGTATCCCACGTCAAGGGCCTTACATAGCAATGTTGATGCCATTGCCACCATTTCCATCTTTCATTGTCCAAGTACATGATACCCACACTAAGCTGAGTCGCATTATCCAGGATGTAATTGAGTGTGAAATATTGCTCCATTGTTTCTATCCATGTGGCCGAGTTAGAGCCATCAAATTTATACATGTCCAACTTGGGAGGTCGTGGATGGGATAGTTTGGTGGTGTCAAAGAGGTGAAGAGACTGGCTAGACTCACCCTCATTGTTTTCATTGCCAATATATGCCTCCTCATGTGCCTCCACCTTGCCCTTAGAAAGTGTTGTATTTACTTCCTTCAGATGCGCTTGGATTTCTTTCAAGGACAATTCAAGTCTATCCATTCTCTCATTCACCATAGCTTGAGCTTTAGTTTGTACCATGCACTGAGCCAATGTACTTGAAATTTGGGACCGCCCGAATTTTTTGGCACTAACAATTGAATGGTACCACCTTGCTCAGCTCGTCGTACTGATCCTTATATGATAAGTCACCAATAAGCGCCTCGGGGGGCTTTCAAACTTTTTATTTTAACTCCTAACATATTTTTACTCCTTGCTTAGGAATACTGCAGTAGCCGAATCCCGGAAATGTTAATGTTGCCAAAAGTCATGCGAAAATCATGCCTATGTATAGGAACCCACAGAACCACTCGGATTTGGATGGCAGATCTGATGGATCTAAGAGATCTGAATGGCTAATCAGATAGATCTGAACAGTGGAACAGATTGTTGCTGCGGATCTGATGGTGGTTGTTCTGATAAATCTAAACTGCGGAATTGATTGTTGTTGTTGCTGCAAAACCCAACTTGCAATATCTAATCTAGCATAGATTATGCATGATCGAGAGATAGAGAAGGGAACTATGGTCTCTAGAAGTGTCAGGAGCTACAGATCGCAATATACATAAGGGTCTGATAGTAGTACTCGGCCTAATTTTTTAGGGCACTAACCAAGGAGGATCAACCATACCCTTAGACATACAACCCGACTACCCTATCGTATAGGCAAGTAATCTCTCTGAGTGTTTTTCTTGGTGTAGTGTAGCAGAAGACGACCGATGGTTTATCTATGGCGAGGTTTCAAGGCAGCTAGGGGGCTTCCGATATAACCAAAGGGTACTTGGAAGACAGTCCGTGCGCGGTTATGTCTAATGTGCTACTACTCGAAGGAGTACCCACAGGGGTTACAAGGGAGTCCAACAAGCGTGACCATCTCTTTTATTTCCTGCGTGCATGCCTCTCCAAATTCATACGTTTATGCGCTCAACGACAGATCCCGTGGTTTAAAGACGCCAGAACACATCTCTAGCCAAAAAATAATTTGCTAAAAAATGGAGATCCCACTGGTCCTGGAAAGCGCTCTGATACCATTTGTTATGCTCTTAACCTGCAAGACGATACCAGAATACGAAATATGTGAAGAAATATACCCAGAACATAGAACAGTGAGAAATAACAAGAAGTGTTTTATTATTCAGAAAGAAATGTTCACTTGCCTCTTCAAGGGGGGAACCTCCAATAGAGTAGAGCTCGATTACAAAATAAGACATGATGCTTCTCAAGGGGAGTCTCTATCCTTTAGATAGGATTCATACATGAAATACCATGGGGAAATACCATTGTTCTTATTAATACCATCTATCTAAAACCATGGCCCATTTGCATCTAGTTGTGGCCCCTTCATTAAATGCAAGTTAACCACTTACAATTATTAATATGGGCTTTATTGACTCTTTACTTAACTATAACTATGACTCGATCCTATTACATAAATAAGGGGGTTAGGGTGGGACCCTAACAAATACTTAGTGATGTAGTTTATAAATTTATTAAAGTGATGTACAACAATTAACGATTCTTTTTCAATGGTTGTGTAGTCAAACTCAGCCTTAAATAGATTCTTGCTAATGAAGAAAATGGCATAAGGAAATTTATCTTCAGTCTAACCCAGTGCTAACCCAACTACTTTATTTGATGCATCTATGTGGATATGGAAGGGAAATGTCTGATTTGGACCTCTAAGAACTAGTGCAGTCGTTAGTTTGTCTTTAATATATTCAAATTTCTTTTGAGATACATCTTTCCAACAAAATTTCAAACATTTTTTTAGTAAAGAAAACAAAGGTAAAGCAATATTGCTAAAATCCTTGATGAATCTTCTATAATACCCAACAAGACCTAGAAAGCTTCTAACATCCTTCTATTTTTGAGGACCAAGAACCTTATTAATGAAGGTTAATTTATTAGGATGAACCTAAATTACTTCCTTAGAGAGAAAGTTCCCTAAACGAATCCCTTGATTCATCAACAATTGGAAATTTTCAAGGCTTAAGGAGAGATTAATCTATATACACCTTTACACAACTTTATAGAGGTTGGAGAAAGCATATTAGAAATAATCCTTGTAATGTTTAAAGTCATCCATATATGTCTCCACTAAATCATGTGAAAGGTGAGAGAAATTCTTAACACAACTCTTTAGAAGGTAACAAGGGCATTACATAGACCAAATGGAATAATGTTGTAAGTTATGTATCTATATCAAGAATAGCACATAAACATAAGAAAATATAGATCAACAACTAGATAATAAGCCAATTCAAGGGGGAACCCTCCCTTTACATCACATAAATGAACAATTCTTGGATGATTCAAATGACAATACCTCCTTGGTATATATAACAATAAAGGGTAAAAATATAATTAGGGCTTACAAAATAATAATAATGTAAGGGTTCAACAATAACAATAGTGGGCTTCTATGGGGCACAACAATAATAATATGGGGGCTAGAATATTATTATACGGGCATAACATGCCCCTCTCATTCGAAAAAGTGTTATCCTCAATTATTGAGTAGTTCTTGATACTCCTATATTAAATACTCATCCTCTTGTATGGAATATTCAATAGGTAAGTACTTCCACTTAATGAGATACTCTAAAATTGATTGATTATGTAGCTTCTAGATTCTTGTTTTGTGATTACTTTAGGCTCTAATATGATTTTTCCTTCCTCATCAAGTTCTAAAAATGTAGTTTGAATGAGGATTTTGTCACCTATAACCTTCTTTAAGCATGGAACATGGAAAAATGGGTGTACTTGTGAATATGGAAGAAACTCCAAGGTGTATGCGATGGTATCAACTTTTTGCAACACCTTGTAATGGCCATATTACTTGGGTGATAATTTATTATCCTTCTTAGCTTGCTCGAGGGACATTTGTTTGTATAATTGTAGCTGTAAAAATACCCAATCGCCCACATCAAAACATCTTTCATTGTAATGCTTATATTCCTATTATTTCATTCGATTTTGTGCTAGAGTCAAGATATCCTTAAGATATGGAGAACTTGTTGTTGATTCTCAATGTGATCTTCCATTGCTTGAACCTTAGAATTGTCTCTTAAAGATGATGTGATAAATGGTGGATGATATCCATAAAGCATCATAAATGGGGTCATTTTTTCTATGGTATACAAGGAAGTGTTATACACCATTTTTCCATAGTTAACCACTGGACCCATTATGTTTTGATCATATAAAAATAAATGAATATATCCTTCTAAATGAACAAAGATGATAAAATGAGCTATGATCTAATTGAGTACCAAGAGAAGAAAATAATTATGTCCAAACAATTCCAGTGAAAATAAGATCTATATTAGTTACAATAATATTTGGGTTCCCATGTAGCTTTTGAACTTTTTCCATGAATGCAATAATGATTATACTATATTAGAAAGGATGAGATAGTGTTGGGGGGCATAATATTAGCAGATTTTTAGACTGCCCATTTTTTACTTTAATTTTTATAACCCTACGACTGATGGAGGCATAAACAGTGGTCAACCAAGGTCTTCTTGAAATAAGAGAGTATCCTTTAAACCTGATCTTGGGTTTAATAAAAACGAAATATGTGGGATATTCCCAAGAATCAATGAATACCATGACATCTTCAACGATGCCTTCAGGTGCTACTGTGGATATATCAATAAATTTTAGCACGGTGGTGGTCTTCCTCAAGGACCCTTGCATATTGAACTTAAGCATAGTTTCCTTAGTCATGACATTTATTGCAGCTCAGAAGTCAATGAGATTGTTAGGAACTACAATATCATTGATGTGAACATCTACTACCAAGGCTCCAAGATAAATACTTTGGGATAATGGCCTTCTCAAGCATAAACTCAAATATCTAACCTCTGACATTAATAGTAGGGGTGTATACTTTACTCCTTCCTGACCTTCTAATACACTCCTCTTTGATGAATTTTTTATATATAGGACCATCCTTAATGTCCTATAGGAGGGGTATCTTAACACACATATTTTTCAATTCTCCCAAAAGTTCAACATCATCTAGGGTGTGTGATTTTTGAGTGGTCAACCTTTTAGGATATGGATTTTTTTTTACTTGCGGTGCATGATATTCCTTCCCTTCTTCTATATTTTCCATTGGAGAAGGAAAATGAGCATTGGGAAGAAACTTCCTAGACATAAGGTTGATTTCTTGAATTTCTACAGCATAAGTTGGATAAGGGAGTTCTCTACTTAGATAGGTTGAGCATGCTTACTATTCATATTTGGGTTTGGTTGGGTAGGCATATTAGGTTGTTCCAGAGGGGATTATTGTGGGGTAATTGTTGTTGAGGAGGAGGAATCAAGGTAAGTCATTGGGTTTCCTGAGTCCTCCATCTTGAAGATGGATTAACCCATTGAAGAGGTTGCTATTAATATGGATGGAAAGGAGGAATGAAATTTTGAGGGAGATAAGACCATGGATCCATAGACCAGGTGAAGTGCTAAGAGGATAACAAGGTTGAAAAGGTGAATTATAATTTGTACTGAAAGAGGAGGAGTAGTTCATACATTCATAATACTATCTTAGGCCTTATTTCATTTTATTTATTAACAAAGTTGAGTTGGTCAATGCTCCGTTCTACTCCTTGGTACACAAATTCCAAACTTGGAAAATATGGAAATTTGTTAGTTGAGTGATTTTCTTTACATACAGAACATATCTCTATGACATCTAAGAGGAACTTATTCCTAGGATGCCTTTTCATGTATTTGGGGGAAATAAGCTAATACTCTTTTTTATTCATTTCTTTTTTCTAAATCTATAGTGTCCCCATCTACATAGAAAAGGTGTGGCACTTCACCTCAACTTTCTCAATTAGCATTAGTTTCAACCAATTCAGCCTATATAAGTGATTTTTAATGTTTATTCAACTTGGATTTTGTCTTTTATGGATTTTTTTTATGGAAATAGTTACACAAGAAATATTTCATTTATGTGAAATAATCTCTTTGTTTCATATTCGTCAAGTGAATGCATTTTAGGTGGCTTTTATTAATCTTTTGGATTTTTTAAGCTAACTACTCTTCAACCCTTTCTCCCTAATGATTTAGTGTGCATTGTACATAATGTACAACTAATGGAAAAGAGTAAAAAGTATTAGCTGGACTCTAGAAGTAGTCTTAGAGAGTATAAAAGGCCATTTAAACCCTAGTTCGCTACATCTCTACGTCTCTCTTACTCAACCCAACCCAAAAATTGAGCCCAAGATAGCCATCAATTTCTTTTTTTTCTTCTTTAGAATGCTTTTCTAGGGCAATAATTCCCAACAAACCTTTTACAAAATAGAATAAAATAAAATAAAAAACTCTCAAATTTTTATTTTAATTAGCTACTTAAGGTTTTCCTTGCTAGAGCACCTAGGGTTTCAGATCCTAAACTATTCTCATGCTTTTAGCTTACCTTTTTTGTTAAAATCTTAACTAGTTCGCCATTTCTTCTAACTGGGTAGATGAGAAAATATTCAATTCCAATAAACCCTATATTATTTATTGGTACCATAGATATTGTATTAATGAGAAGAGTCCCAACTATCCTAGTCAAGATTTTGAATCTAACAATATTGTTTTTTCTTCATTATTGAAACTTGTTTTTTTGCATAGACCCAGCTAGCCTTGAAACCTAGAACCATTAATTGTTTGCATTCTACATTATAATCCAATCTATACATTTTTTTATTTTTTATTTTATTGGAAAACATGTACATGTACAAGAAATGATCATGAAAATCTCCATTATATGAGTCATCTGATGATGAAAAACTTGTTAATTTTTCTAGATTTGAGTTCTACGTCACTCCATGTTTCATTGACAAATTCACCACGTGTACCTAGTCAAAGATATATAGGTTGACTAATAGGGACAATATGCTTGCAGATGATCCAAATTCATAAATATACAAGGATGCAAGGATATCTGTGTTTCCAAAGGTGGCTTCCCTTCCATATGTGTCCCCATTTGTTGAAGTTGTAGATAAAATAGTTGGTGAAGCACATAGATCTAGAAGAATCCATGATTACATCTAGACATGAAAACCCATTTCATCTTTTAGTTCCTTTGACATCAAGATGTAATATGAGATTTCTATGGAAGAAGTGTCTTTAGATTAAAATTGGCTAACAATATTATTGAGATATATTATATACAACTTAAACTACTATAACAATATTCATACAAAAATAATGTATTAATTTTAATTAAATTTCTAAAATTACATAAATATATAAGATAAGATTCTGAATCCAAGTTGTGCCCGTAGATTTCTACTCTAGCAATAGAACTATTGAGGAAAATGTTTTATCTAGTGAGTTTGACATTATGGTACTAATGTAGTTCCTTATTTTTTGCATAGACATAACTAGCCTTGAAACCTAGAACCATTGATTGTTTGCATTCTACATTATAACCTAAACTTTGTATTTTGTTCTTTTTTATTTTATTGGAATTACAACAAAAACATGTACATGGAAAAGAAATGATCATGAAAATCTCCATTATATGATTCATCTGATGACGAAAAACTTGTTAATTCTTCTAGATTTGAGTTCTAGGTCACTCCATGTTTCATTGGCAAATTCACCACGTGTACCTAGTTAAAGATATATATGTTGACTAATAGGGAAAATATGCTTGTAGATGATCCAGATTCATAAATATACAAGGATTCCAATATATTTGTGTTTCCAAAGGTGGCTTCCCTTCCATATGTGTCCCCATGTGTTGAAGTTGTAGATAAAATAGTTGGTGAAGCACATAGATCTAGAAGAATCCATGATTACATATAGCCATGGAAAACCCATTTCCTCTTTTAGTTCCTTTGACATCAAGATATAATATAATATTCCTACAGAAGGATCATCTTTAGATTAATATTTGCTAACAAAAATTAGGATCTTTCTCAGAGAATTGCTCAACGCTTGGTGGACCAACAAGGCTACTTCTAGAACATGGCCAAAGAAAGAGTATTTAATGAATATGTTAATCACCCTTTTTCAATTAATTACTACTATGTTGTGTCAATTTTATGATTATCCCAATGTTAAGACATTCCTCGAAGATTAGGTTCCACTCATGTATACCATGGTAGCGAAGACATGATTTTGTATTAGGAAAGCATCTTGTCAGGCTCTCTAAGGGAGAGTATTGAGCAAGCTCAAAAACTTGAGCAAGGCTAAAAACCATATTTTTTCATGGCCTTTTACCTCCTGGACATAGTTTGTTCCAATATTGCATTCCCAACCATGAACAAGAGATGGACCATTCACATGGAGTTGGTCCATATTTATTCCAAGTTCCCCTATGAGGATCATTATATACCAACTTATGCATAGTTTTTTAAATATATTTTGGTTCCCTTGTATGAGACTCTATTCAATGAGATTACCCCATATATGTCAGAAATATCCAAATAGATAGTGCCCTCAATTGATGATCAGTTTGTGAATCAGGGTGGCACTTACATAAGAGTCTTTAGAGTAATGAAACCTCCCCACCTACTACCCAAATTTGTAATTGACAAGGTAGTATTCCAAGAAATATCTTATTAGGTTTATATAGGAGTAAGTGGAGCTCTCTCAAGGACCAAGAGGCATCCATGGAACACATGCATTTCCACCTTGAAGCATATGAATTGAAGGGGATTGAGATGGAAGATTTTGTGGCTTTGATGCTTTTCCATTTTGGGGACTTGATACTCTAAATGTATGATCCAAGATCCCCATTGAAGGATAATTACAGATAATCCCAATACAAGTAGTAATATTAGTTAGAGAGTTGGGTAGTGGCAAATAAACCAAATAATTCTTTAAATTTCCCAAAATTCATCTCAACAATAGGGTATAGTCCTGCCTAAGAAAAAGTAGAAAAAATCCATGAAAAGATAGAAGCTTAAACCCATGAAAAAACATCTCTAATAGCATAGGAATATGTCAGAATAGCTCAAGATATTAAACATAAAAGGTAGGAGGAAGAAGAAATTAAGAGAGGAGTGAAGAAGAAGAGCCGAGGGATATGGAAGAGTTGAAGAGGAAAGAAAACTGCACAAGGAAGAACAAAAGAGGATTCAATATGAAGCAAAATCTAAAGCCAAAGAAGAAGCTCTCTAGGCTCAGAAAAATGAATTGGAATTGAAAGCTCGACTAAATTTAGCTACAATGGATATTGATCTAATATCACTATTAGTTCCATAAATCATAGGAGGCCACCCACCCATGACAGAAATGGGCATCACGCCAACTAAGAGGGAAAGATATGTCATGCCACATCTACTGTCAGTAGAGATTATCATTGAGATTTCGTAGTGCCTAACATAATGAAATATTGTCTTTCCATTGCCTTAGTAGGCATGACATTCTCTCAAGCCACTAATAGAAATGTGTGTGAAAAGCACTTATGAATTAATATAATGCATAGATAGCTAAGGTAAAATAATAGGTAAAATTACTTAAAGTGGAGACCTAGACAATAAAATAAGTAAGAATTAATGTAGAGGACTATAGGGATTGTGCCTCAAAATTATGTGACTCCTAAAAATTTATGGTCCTGCAAGTATATCCTTATCTATATATCACGTAGGAAATATCAACCCTATTATTACCACTTTGGAAAGTAGCTAAGGAGCAAGGAATCCAACTATAAGGATTCTTGAATGTTGTTAATGAACTAGAGTAGTGACTGAAAGAATATCCTCAAATCCCAAAAAACATTCCTATAATTAGCACTCAAGAACTGAAAAATGATTCTATTACTACCTATCAAGCTACAAAGATACAAGAGAATCTAGAAAATTATATAGCATAGTTAGTGGTAGAATATCAATAACGTTATTCCTTGGTTGAAAGAATAATCAAAATGAATATAATTCCATCAATTGGGGCCTAGGGAGAGGTTATGACATGTGTTGAAGTAAGTAGATAGTTGGAGGAGTTTCTAGATGAAAAGGAACTATATTTTAGTGTCTTCATGAACAATCTCACCGAGGACAAACTAAAGCAACACCTTGTTAACCCTGCTAAGAAATACATGATCATGTACTCCTTCCTATTTTCACTAAAGAAAGACATGCCAATTCTCTCCTAGAACATTAAAAAGTACCATGTAGTCATGGTGAGTTTGTTGACCAATAGGTTGAATATGATTGCATCACAATATGAATTCTAGGTGGCTTATCTTCAAGACATCATCGAGCTCCTAATTGAAGATCCAATCAAATTGTAATAACTATCAAGATCATCTCTAAGGATTTTGAAGCATTTTATTTATTAGATTTGTAAATTATGAGATGTTGAAGAGTTGTAACTGACTCCAAAGAATCTGAACAGTCACAATGTGTAGTTACTAAATCAATCTATAAATATTCTAAAACTCTCACTATGAGGTGTTCCAAAGGTTTTGAATTTCTTGATTTTCAATTAGAAGAAATTTAAACCTAAGAAATTCCATGAAATTTGCATGTAATTTCCATGTCATAATATGAAAACCAATCTAAATCGTTTAAATTTAAAAAGAGGTACATTTAAATACTTTGGAGGGAAAATAACAAAAACTACTTTTTTTAATTGTATTTTTTGTTTAATGTATAGTTACTAAATCAATCTATAAAGATTCTAAAACTCTCGCTATGAGGGGTTCGAAGGGTTTTGAATTTCTTGATTTCCAATTAGAAGAAATTTCAACCTAAAAATTTCCATGAAAATTTCATGTAATTTACATGTCATAATATGAAGACCAATCAAAATCATTTAAATTTAAAAAGAGGTACATTTAAATATTTTGGAGGGAATAGAAGAAAAATTACCTTTTTTAATTGTATTTTTGGTTTATCTCCTTATAGGTAAATAATCAAATTTCAAGTGTAGACACTTTTTGGATGTAGAATTAAAATCCACACCCATCAAGTACGCAGTATGCATACTTTTGAGAAGACCCACATTGATAAAGTGCGTTGAACACACTTTTTTAATGTATCATCAATTTTTATGAATGTGGGTAATCTCAAAAGTATGCATAATGGGTACAATATGCATACTTTTGAGAAGACCCACATTGATAAAGTGTGTTGAACACATTTGTTTAATGTATCATCAGATTTTATCAATGTGGGTCATCTCAAAAGTATGCATAATGGATACTCATTAGGTGTGGAATTTGATTATTCATCCAATGAGTGTCTACACTTGAAATTTCAGTAAACCTATTTATCTAGATGGATATTGGTGGCCACCTGCTTATTCCAATTGGACCCCCAATGCTATTTCCTTTAGTTTCCTTAATTGTAGCACAATTTACTATTTTTGGCAGTTTTTTGGGTCCTAAACTTCTGGATCCATTTTAAGGCCCTAAATGACATTTTTTTGGAAAGAAAGAAAAACCATAGTGTTACACAAAAATATTTTCACCTTGATTATTTGCAGTCGGTATGGGTCTATCACCACCTATGCCAGCTTCCTAAGCAAGTCTCAGACCTCAGCTCTTCAAAACAAGCTTTAGAAATGAGAGAAAGACATCAAAAAAGCAATATAACTCTGGTTCCGCACTTTCTCTCACTTTTGCCTGCGGGCCCGCACCTTTTGTTCAGAATACCTGCGTACTCATACGCTCTGTATGTAAAGAGGAGGGTGTGTACCCCTGTGAAAGTCAAAAGGCACAATTTTTATCTTAAAAAACTCACTTTGGGTTAATTCTAGATGTTTCTAGAAGGAATTTGGACGTGGATTGTTCGCTCCAAAGTGGTTCATGCATCCCAAAAGAGAAGGAGCTAATCCCTTGTTAGGAGGAGCTATCCCTTTGAAGGAGGATTCTATCCCTTTGAAGGAGGACCTAGTAACTGCCCTCCATTGCACTATAAAATGAGGCATTGGGTTAGTGGCTAGGGAGGTTAGAAGCTAAACTTTTGAGGGTAAATGCTAGTGAAATCAAGACTTCCTATTTGAGCTTAAGAGGAGAGATCACATACCTTTTTGGCTTCATTGGGAAATGAGTGAAGCTTGTCAAAGTAGAGGAGACTTCTTGTTGGACCCTGGGAGGAGCTTGTACAACGTCAAGGCAAAGGTTGTAAAGTTCTTCTCCTTTTGAATTAATACAATCAAACTCATTTTTTCTCAACAAGTATCTCATGTTATTTGTTTCATGGACTCCTTGACTTTCATGTTAAATATGTTTTATAATATTGGTTATTCAGGTGCTATTTAATCGTTTGCGTTGTTTGTGTTTGCAGGTTTGTGACAAAGGAACTTACTTGGATCAAAGGAGCGAAGGCATCTCCAAACTTGCGTTGGACATGAGGTAGGCCTTAAACACATTTTTTTGCCATTATTTATAAAGCACATTTAGAGAAAGATAGTGTCTGGTTGGTTTGCTTTTCATAAGGTCTTCATTAGATTCTAGGAAGGTCTATCTTGTCCGCAAGATCGACTCATTCCGCGTGACAAAATGGCAACTCCGCTGGGGACTTGATTGTTTTCCTCGTTTTTCTTTAACTTGAGAAACTTACCTTTTTGTTTTTGTTTTTGGCTTGTTGTGTGTGGCTTTGGGTAGACTTAGTGGATTTAGGTTTTTTTTTTATTTTTCATTACTTTAGTCGAAGTCCGCAGTCTGGACGTGTATCACAGTGCGTACTTGTACGCACTTTTACTTTGTGCACAGAGCGTACCCGCACCTATGTAAACTCTGAACCTGCGTACCCTGCTAAAATTTTGAAATTTTGAATTTTACTCTTTAAATTAGTTTTTATCTTGTTTTTATAGTGGTTAACCTCTGCCCATACCTGCATGTGACTGGTTGAAATCTTTCCTTGGTTTAATTTCATTAGCATTAGGGTTTTAGATGAAATTCCTAGGAGTTTTGCTTGTTGGGTTTGTTTTTCGATTTGGTTGTGTAGTGGCTCTGAGCTTAGAAGCTGTAGGGACTTCAGATCACCTTAGTGTCTACGAGCCTTCTTATGAGTCTGACCATTTATGAAATCTCCCCTTGTTGAGGAATCCACTTTGAGTTTTCTCTTTACAAAACTTCGAAAAGCTTGTGATTGAAAGTTTGGATTTTCATTTTTAGAAGGAAAACAAAATTTGTTGTTCTTGACTTATTTGTGATTCTGGACAAATTAGTGCTTGGTTTGCTTATAGCCAAGT
>APFE030788310.1:66983-81841 GCA_000404065.3 Pinus taeda
AATAAAACAAAAAATACACCTTATAAATATAGTTAAAAATATACCAATCTTTTTAGTTTTCCATTTTACTCTATATTTTAAAACTCAAAATTATTATATAATAATAAAAACAAAAAATACACCTTATAAAGATAGTTAAAAAGGATACAAATTGTTTGCCTTATTATGTGCGTCTTTGTTTTTCAGGGGAGGGCGAACCCCCTTAAGAAGTTGTATATGTCTAATTACAACAGAACATAGTACATCATATATTGCATAGCAGCCTCTGCAAGATTCGATACCAGTCGGTGGCGTGAAAACCAACCGCCTAGACCGTCCCAACATACACTCATGTGTAATTATGTGCGTTTTTGTTATATAGTACTAATTACAAATCTTTGAATGCTCAATTTGGAAAAATAGATACTCCATACATTAAGATTTTAAAAAGTTTAAATATTATAAATTGCTACACTAATTGACCTTAATTGACCTTTTTTCTGAAAATAAAAATAAGGAAATGTAAATTTAATGTGTTTAACTAAATTAAAAATTAATACAAAACTAATAATATTATTTTTTGAAAAATATTAAAAATAAATTCATTATCAATCAATTAAGTTAGAAAAATGAACCGAGTAATTGAATTTATATGAAATTTTTATAATCTCAGTAGCTTTAGTTCCTTAAAATAGTTTTAGTTTTTATAAAATGTGAGAAAACCTGAAAAGAAAATAAAATTAAAAAATTAACGAATTGCGAATTTGCTACATTATTATTTTCCCAAACGAATGTTAAAGTATCCTGTAACTACTCCCTTTCTAACCCTTACAATTTTTTTTTTTACATGTCATGTCCTTACGTTAAGTCAATTTAACTACAAGGGGCAAATGATTATAACCTTTTTACTTCTTTTACTATACCCATAACCAATAATGTATTTGTTAAAGTGTCATGTAACTACTCCCTTACTAAGCCTTACTAATTGTTTTTTTTTTACATCACATGACATGTCCTTACGTTAAGTCAATTGCAAGGGACAAATGATTATAACCTTTTTACTTCTTTTACTCTACCCATAACCAATACATTATTTATAACTGTGTACATTATGGTGTTAAATTTGGTTAAACTCATATGCTATGCTCAGGCTTGTACAATTTTAACGGCAAGGTTTCACTCTTGGTGATTGTTTGACGGTGGTACAATATAATTTTTCACATTTCAGAATCATGCTTTCAGGGTTCACTCTTGGTGATTGTTTGACGGTAGTACAATACAAATTTTCACATTTCAGACGGTTCACTATTGATGATTGTTTGACGGTGGTACAATATAATTTTTCATATTTCATAATGATGCTCACGATTCGTGGCGCAGTGCTTTATATATTTCAACATAGTCACATAAACCTCATTACCCCAAAACAAAAGAATTATTCTTTACCATGATTATATGCTCCACTTCACCTGGGGTATCAAATAATGTGTCTAGTCTTGTTAAGTGTCTAGGATTATTCCGTAGTTATTTTTTTTTTTTATCCGTTATTGTATTTGGATTAAATGAAATGATATGACATGACATTTTAATGTTCACAAGACTAAAAATAGACTATGGGACTATTAGTTTTTTTGCTTTTCATTTTTTGTAATTCAATTTTTTTCTTGTCCAAATTGATGTATTTGGATTAAATGAAATGATATGACATGACATTTTAATGTTCACAAGACTAAAAATAGACTATGGGACTATTAGTTTTTTGCTTTTCATTTTTTGTAATTCAATCTTTTTCTTGTCCAAATTGATGGTGAGCTGACTCAACTTTCCAACAATCCCTTCACTGAAAAGACAATGCCAAGAAACCAATGCTAGCATATTCCCATAACTTTCTCTGATGTCTTTGAATGCATCACATTCCAAAATGATTTTTTATTGTTTATTTTTTATTTTTTTTATTCCACTGCCCTAGACATGCCAAAAGTACACACCTGTTCTTCCCAAGCTTCTTTAGGCCTTTTCCACCGTCCTGTTTCACACCGAAGTTGATGCGAGTTGGTTCTTCATTACGCAATAAGAACCCTCGCCTTCCACGAAATGCTAGCTCCAATGAACTCTTTTTGTTGTAGATCACATGTAGGGTTGAATTCCTCAATGTAGTACTTCTTCTTTCTACCCAACTCTTTTCCCCATACTCATTTACAAAACTTCTCCATAACAAAATCCTTTAGCTCACTATTTATGGGACAGGCATTGAGGTAGATATTCCATTTTTTCATCCATATGTAGTTTTGTTTCATCCATGTTTTCTTTCTTTCACTTATGCCTTCATTGAAGATAACATTAAGCCATCTATCTACTTCCATTTGCTCATGAGAGTTTCTCTTGTTTCACTCAACATTATCTCATAAGATATCGAATATTTTATTTTGAACTTGCTCATGATCAAACATTTTTGGATTTTCTCAATTTGTTTCCATTTTGAGATGCGGGCGCTACTAGCCCACAATTCACACCCATATAACATCACTAGACAAACTAGGAGTCCAAAAATTGTTTTAGTTGTTTTCCAATCCCATAACTTTGCATCTCTACATATGTTTTGAAGAGCATATAATGCTTTCCACCCTCCTAAAAGTCTCTTCTTTCTGCAGTCCTCCCAATTAAGTTTGTTGTTGAAATCAATCTTGAGGTACTTGTACTCATTTACTTCTTCAAGAATGTTGCCTTCAAAGAAGAACGTATGTTGGCTCTGCTTCCTTTTATTAGGGAAAATCATTATTTTGGTCTTTCTAGTATTAACTTGCATCCTCACTTCTCTACAAAAATGTTCAAGGGCATATAGGTGCATTTGCAATCCATGGGCCAATTTAGAAATCAATACAAGATCATCGTCATATAAAAGAATCTTTATCACAAACTCCCCCAACTGAACACCATCTCCACCTTACAGATTTATCCACTCTTCCAGTTTATCAATATATAAGCCAAAAAAAGTAGGAGATAGAGGGAAACCTTGCTTGTCTCCAATGTCACTTCTAAAGATTTCTGAAATACTTGTTGAGGTTTTAATTTTGACTTTCACTTCTTCATAAAGTCTACGGACAACGACTCTATAATGCAAAGGAATTTCAAGTTCTTCCATTCTACACCACAACTTGTCTCCAAGGACTGTGTCAAATGCCTTTTTGAAGTCAACAAAGCAGTTGAATGCTTCTTCTTTGTCCTCCCAAACCTTTTCAACAATGTGTCTCAATGTGATACCATGATCCATTGTAGAATGCTTCGGCCTAAAACCCACTTGTGCTCTTGCCCTCTTTTCTTTTACTTCTGCCCATATACTGATTCTATTTTCTACCATGCTGCCAAAAAGCTTTGCAAACAAAGGATTGATCATAATCGTTCTATAATTGGAAGGATTATTAATGTCTTCACTTTTAAAAAGGGGTATTGCTACTCTAGTTGTCCAGCCCCTTGGGAATCCTTGCTAAATGATGTTGTTAAATATTTCCATGATGTGTGGTGCAAGAATCCCCATTTTAGATACTCTACTCGAAGCTCAACCAAGTCCTTTTCCTTTCCTATTTTCAGCTTCTTAATTCCAATCTCCACCTCCTGTAACATGAAGAGCTTTATGGTTGTGTTAATCCTGGAGGGAGGCTCCGCCTCTGATTCTCTCTCATAGAGTTTCTTTGCATATTCAAACCATTGTTGGGCTGTAATATTATTTTTTATTTATCTCTTCCTTGGTTGAAGTTCTTGCCAGAAAATCTTTGGGTTATTCTTGCTTAGATATAGTAACTCTTCTTGCCTTGTTTGCATGAACTCATATTTTTTCCTTTTTAGTATCTACTTATATAACTTTACATTCATCTTTTCCTTTCCTGCCTTTTTTAAGGTTCTCCTTTCCATTTTGCATTCCTCATCAAACTAAGCATTTACAGGAAAACAATTTGATTCCTATTTTTTTCTCTTTTGCACTTCTCAAGTGCACTTCGGATTATATTTGTTAAATCATGACTGTTAAAACTTTTGAAACCAGTTTTCTCCTTCTAAATTAATCTCTCTAACATTGTCTTGAAGATAGTACAATTTTCTTGTGTTAGAATATGTTTTCTCCTTGATAGTGAGTGCCAAGAGCATTGGGTTTTTCTCTCATTCCGTCTTTCTTCTAACCATGATAACTTTAAATAAATTGGGTTATGATTTGATTTTAAGTCCCAAATATGTTCTCCAATCTTAACTTCATCTATCTTTTCTATCAAGATTTATGAACACATCACATAGTCAACGACACTTGCCCCATTGTATATGTTGCAAGTGAAGTTCCCAAACCTTTTCCATCTATCTAGACCATTGCAAATAATTAAGTTGAAATCCCCACATAGTGTAAGCAACTCCTCTCCAAATTGATCGCTAACTTTGTCATATTCTGAACACCTCAACCATTGGGGATTCTCCTCTTTAGCGAGCCAAATAAGATTGTGATCCTCTTTACTACAAAGAATACTAACTTGATGTTTTGATATTCTAGCCCCAAATGGTAAACTCCACCGAAGATACCCCAAATGGTAAACTGGGCATTGCCGCGAGTGAAAGGAGACGAGAACTTTTTGTAAGTCTTATGATCGGATGCCATTTAGAGGCTCGTCCCTTTCTAGGGATTGTCGGTATGATCTACGGTTGAGGGAGGGAAGGTCTTTTGATCGAACAGTCGATGGAGAGACTAGTAGTTACAGAGTAACTACCCCGCCCTCCTTATGGAAGCTAGCCACTTATTTCTCCTCCGACTTTAGTTTGTCTGCTCTCTGCAATTTTTTGGAAACCCTCACTGACACCACCAACCATTTCCTGTAGCCTTACACCCTTCTCGGGTATAACAATGTGGTTGTAGAGTCATTTATTGTCAGTTTACTCTTGAGGCAATGCATTATTCAAGGTTTTATTTTTACCCTATACTGATTCAGGAGCATTTCTGCCAGAGCGAGTCTGCCACAAATTATCCTGCAGAGGTTTGGTATCTTCCTCTCTCTATAGTCCTTATATCTGACTAGGTGAGGAAGCCCTCTGAGGTTTCTCTTTTTCCCTCTTTTTTATGAATGATTTGTGTTCATCATAATAACTCGGAAAATTCTCCTTACTATTCCGTTGACAGCTTCTGTAAAGTCAAGGACGTGACAACTCCTCAGGTAATTACTCACACTCTTTTCTTCTTCTTTTAAGGGTTTTTCCTATTATGAAAGCTTCAATGTATAACCCCTAACATTCTTTTGTTTGAACATGCAAGCACCGGTTCGATATGTTATAATCAAGTTTATTCTTTCGGCTAGATTGATAATCCCAAGATCCTCTCCAACATTATACTTTGTGTGCTTGTTTTTCCATTTTCTCTGTTGCAGGCCTAAGGGTTCTTTCTATCCTGTAGGGTTTCGTGGCCACTCACGGCATCTTGTCTACTACGATTTAGGCTTGGGTTTGCTAATTTGTTTGTTCAATTTCTCCTTGGCATAATTTATGACATTAGAACCCTAAGGTTCTGGGCACAACTTCGGCCCTTCTTTAAAGAACAAATATGTAATACCCACAATTTAGATTTTTGTTTAAATGTGGCATGAAATCCATCAGTGTCGTTCAATGGCATAATGTGCCTACAAATTTCTTTATACTGTTGTTTCAGTCATGAATATAATTATTCACTGCAAGTGATCCTTAATGTTATGAAACACACACACACACACACACACACACACACACACATATATATATATATATATATATATATATTTGTTTACCGCTTGAATATCCTGTATTTGATGTTTAACCAGTCATGAATGTTCAAACACACACACACACACACACACACACATATATATATATATATATTTGTTTACCGCTTGAATATCCTGTATTTGATGTTTAACCAGTGATGAATGTTCAAACATGATACTAAGTGTTGTTTCTAATAAGGGGTTTCTACCTTTCGTTGTGATAGTATGATTTTCTCTTATGACAAACTGCATAATTTTCATTGTTCTGTATAGTGCATTGATAAATAATAAATCAAGTTGGAAACCTGTTATAGTGCATAACTTGTTTATTTCATGGAGTTCAAATGGTGGTAAGAAATTCTTGGATATTAATGGGTTTCCTTTCCATGTTATGTTAATGAGATAGGGACTGTTCTTGGGCGGTCAATCCTGTGACTCGACCTAGGAACTAACGTATTCTCTTATAGGGAAATTCCAAGATCTTCACAGTTATTAGATTTTTTTGGTTTCTTTTAGTTATAGAAAGCATCATTTGAATTCAATGAAATACTCAGACGAACCTTTCCTAACTGGTATAACAAATTTCATGCCAGAAGAGCGGGTTCAACTTTACTCAACCTTGTACGATTTATAGGTTCTAGGTACATTCACATTCAATACATTGCCTACAGTTTTTCTATTTTGTCCAGCCAACAAGGTAACCCTTTTGTTCAGGTTAATTCAACTAGTCCTCTAATTTTATTATAAACAGTCGTCCCTAGAGTCAAGTTACTTGTACCAATCAATTACCAAAACAATTCACAATGTTATTTTCAGAAACTAGCCATAGAAATAATTCATAAAGACATAATTTGTAGAAACATTTCACTAGATTATATAGAATACTTATCTATTCTAGATTAGTTGGTTGCCATAGGAAGTCATACGTGAAGGGAGAATTCTCCTCCCAACCAATGAGCATGGTAACACCACCATAGATCCCCCCGAGACTATTTCCCCTCCAAGGTAGTCTTCCTTGGACAATGACCACCCAGGTCCACCAGGGCTTATTTGTTGACCTCCTCAGGTCTTGCCTAGAAATTTAGTTTTCACAAACTCAAAGGTCTGAACAGAAATTCCACTAGTCATATCCAACTCAAGAATTTCTCTGTGGCAACAACCTGCATTACCTCCATGCAATCCTATTGGAGGTGTAAAGTTCTCCTTCCTTCTTACTTGATTACCTCCAGTGTCATGTCTATCCTCCCTCCTCTCCTTCCCAACTGAGATATTTATCTCCAGGGCGGGGGGAGTAATTTTCCTTTAACTACCTGATAGGGGAAATCCTCATTAGCATTTTCTACCTTCCCGTAACTTCCTTAGCTAACCATAACTGACTTTGCTAATTTAATTAGGATAAAATAGACATTTATATCTAACATAGTCACTACTCAAAACCAAGAAAAAGTACAAAGTAGGTAGCACATAAAATTGGAGGTTCACCTGCTTTCGAGAGTGGAGAAAAAATACAAAGTAGAGAGCACATAAAATTGGAGGTTCAGGTGCTTTCTAGAGTGGAGAAAAATGAAAGTAAATCTCTTCTAATTTGGAAAAAAATGAGACTAGGTAAATATGAATTGTTTTTTCTTAGGAGGCACAACCATGGACTAGATGCACTAAGAAATCATTGAAACAATGAATATGATTGATGTTGTGTCCAATCTTCTTCCATGGCAACATATTCATCAAAATTGGGGACAACGGGCAGATCAACCATGGCATCATCAAAATCGAAAACACCAGGTGGATCAACCATCATGGCATTATCATTAAAATGATAAAAAACACCCCCTGCAAGTGGATCAACCATCATGACATCAATTGGATCATGGTGGGGTGCAGAATTATAATCATCAACAACTTTGGATGTGGAATGAGCGACTGCAGCATGATTAGGATTGTGACTTGTGCATTACCCTCATTAATGGAATATTGACTGACTTTGCCACTACCACCATTAAAATCTTCAACTGAATTGTTGTTTCCAAATAGAGTCTTGTTCATAATCATGCCACCATCAAAATCTTCAACTGAATTGTTGTTCATAATCATGGAATGATTGGTAACGTTAAAATTGATGGAAGATGTTTGGATTTTTTGTGCCATGAGATGGTGATCCACAACTTCCAATCTTTCTTCATGCATTTCTGACTCTAAAATATTATTTTGGATGGAAGCTAATACTTCCTCCTCTAATGACTCCCAACAACTTTCACCTGCTAATTGCTTTGACCTCATTTTCATTCCCTACAATATATGTTTTTGTTTTTGTGCCATCTTATGTTTGTTGCAGTTGATAGCATCACTCTCATCTGGATGAGTTGAATTTGTGACATATTTAATAATGTCAAAGCTATTGAGCATTCCATTTCTATTTGTGATATTTAACATATTGTCATTCCATCCAAAGGTGATGTGCTTTCCTTTGTTGTGGATGATTATAACACCAACCTATGCTCCACACATAATGGATAATTCACTTGCTTTTTTAATGAGTCCTTAGCTTATTTTATAAAATCATCCATGTCTTCGACCACCCTCCTATATTTTCTTTATTTCCAACTTTTTCCGACCCATTTTTATTTTTAAAATACAAATCAATAATCTGGCAAAGCAACAACAAATTCAATAAAGATTTGCTACCATATTGTTAAAAATCTCAACAAAATGCATTGTTAGACTCTAAGAAAAGAAAGTAAAAGGGAACACTGAGCATGATAATACAAAATAATTAATATCAGTGGGAGAAGAGTGATTCAACATACCTGGTATGAAGCCAACAAGAATCATTTTAATCCAATCCAATCCACTGCGAGGGAGTGAGCGATATAAGCAAGTCCATAACAATAGGGTCAGGGCCATGTGAGTAACTGCATCTAGAGATAAGAAAGCCCCATATGAAAATCGGATTACTCATCCCTAATCACAACGGGCCAATAGAACGGGATTACCCATCCTAGCAATAATGAAACTTGACATGAGACTAGCTACATATTGCATCTTCCATGGAGTCAATAGTATAAGGTAGTGATAAAATACACCAAACATGTGAATCCTACTTACTGCTGCATTTTTAATGTGGTATTGAACCTACTTACTCTTATGTGAGTAATATTTTATAACACCTTAGGCGGGCCCACTCCAAGGGGCATGGGCCTATAGACTCTATTGATGGAGTTTGACCTAGGTAGATCCACCTGATCACAAAGGGCCAATAGAACTGTTTTACCCATCACAACAACAATGAAACTTGACATGAGACTACTGATCCATATTTAAATAGGAACACAACAAATTACATAAATAACCATAAATACAAGGATGCAACAGAAATAATACTTCATTTCATTAATGTAAAATACTGAAATATGCTTACAAATAGAAATGGAAATAAACCAGCTAGGGCAATGGTAGATTATCTATGAGAAGAGATGTGGCAGCTACATGCCTTTGAACTATGTTACAATGAGGCTCGAAGGCCTATTTATTGTTGAGAAACAATGGAAAACCCTAAATATCCAAAAAGTTAACCCTAGGAGATGAAGTGCCAAACTATGGGCCCCGTTTTGGGTAAATTTGTACATCAACTTCCTGGGGTCGTAACTTTGGCGATCTTTGTTTGATGCACACAATACTTTGTTAGAAAGATCTATCCGAGGAATACAACTTTGGGATTAGAAATATTGGCCCATGGGCCCATGTTGCTCCCGGTTTTCCCAAAAAATGTCGTTTAGGGCCTCTAAACGGCTCCTGAAATTCAGGACCCGAAAAACTGCTAAATATAGTAAATTGTGCTACAATTAAGGAAACTGAAAAGCTAAAAGAGACAATTGTGGGGGTCCAAGTGGGATAGGTGGGTGGCCACCAACATCCACCTAGATTATTCCTCCCCCCTTAGGAAGCAATGGTCCCCATTGTTTGATTTCCTCCATGAGATAAGGAAACTTCTGTTGAACTTGGTCCTCGGTGAGTTGTTTTACAACCTCGTATGTGTTCAGTAATGGTGGGAAGCTTGGTCGAGGGTGGTCCACATTGAACAGTTGGTCCAAGCAAAGGAATGGAGGAATACTATGCTCCAAATCATTGTTTCCCACAACCTTGGTACTGGTGTAAGGACCATATCAGAGTGGTCTAAGCTTCTGATGGGCTCTTGTAAAGCATTCTTTCTGTAGATGCAACTATACTTTGTCACCCACTTGAAACTTATGTGGTACCTAATGCTAATCATGTCGCTGCTTGTACTTGGCATTTTCCAGAATGGAGTGGCGATAGATCGACCCATTGGGTATAGATGCTCTGGAAGTTAGATCAGACGAATGCTTGACTTGACAGTGCAATGGTACCCCTATGGGTGAGGAGAAGATATTCCTGTATTCTTTCTTGACAGTATCCATCTGTTGTTGCTACTTCATGGAGGAACCCTTCATTGGGGTCATGGATGTGGCTACGATCTTCCCCTTACTTTGAGGGCGAATGAGAATGAAGATAAATTTCTTGGTCTGGGAGATGATCTTACTGTCTTTCTTAACATAGATCAAAGAAGTGGTGGTAGGTGGGGCTACCTCCGATATCATGTATAATAAATTACCCAAAGAAATAATAACAATGTGAGGCCTTGATTCATACACAGAATGTCACCTCCATAAGTATGGTTGGCCTAGTAGTACATCACAAACATCAAGAGGTGAAACATCACACAATACCTTATCTATGAAGGGCTTAATGTTGTAGGGAAGGTGGCACTGCTGGTGGACTCATAGATCTCTTCCTTGGTGAAGCCACCCTATATTGTACAGTTGCGGGTGTGGTGTAGTTGGTAGTCCCAACCGCTTCATGACCTCTACTAAAATGAGGTTCTTTTGGCTGCCACTGTCGACAATGAATTGCAGTGGCGAACCCTTCACCCACATCTATGATGGAAAAGACGCTCCCCCACCTCTAGATCTTTGGGATCATTCTTATGGACCTTGGTGGTAGCAACAGTGGTGTTGGGCTCTGCATCAATGATTTGCTTCCCTTTGTCATTCCCCTTGTCAGGTTCTGACTCAAGGTTGGAACATACATCTGATTCTGAAGCCTTCAACTCAGCCACCAACCACTGCTTGGTCCAGCACTCGCTTGTGTTATGAGTGGGGCTCTTATGGAACTCACACCACTTTCCTATGTCATTCTTTGACTTCATGGTGTTGTTCTTTTATTGCGGCTTCAATGGGTTGTCTTGGGTCACCCCGCCTTGGCTTTGTCCTTTGTTCTTCGGATTCATAGATCCAAAGTCTTGCTTCTTTTGTTTAAACTTCTGCTCGATCTTGACAACATATCGGTATGTTGTGCCAAGCAAGGAGACGTTCAGGAACTCCATCTCGTCTGGATCTACCTGTGTAGGCAGCTGTGGTATTTGAGTACCAAATGTAGCTCAGAATATTTAATACCCAACTTTGTGCGAAGGGTTGAAAAATATTTGTGAACTTTGACACATCTTGTTCCCTTCCTTGCCGCAGCGTGGTCCACTTTATGTGTTTATCCTCATAGCTTTTGATAGGGTGGTATTGCTCCTTGACGACATCCCAGAATGAATTCCAAGTGGGTGCATCTGAAAATAGTGAGCCTGTATTTTCATCCTTCTGCTCGCAGTAGGTTTCCCACTAGTCCTTAACATGTGGGGCTGCTTTGAGAAGAGCAAAAGTAATCTTTTCCTGGCTAGAAAAGTCATGAACAAAAAAATACCCTTCTAGCATATTTAACCATTTATCTACGACATCTGCATCTATTTGACCCTCGAATATCGGAATTTCAAAGTTAACTTGTACATCAAAAGGGTGTGGCATTTCTAGAGTAGCTATTGGAAGCCGATGCATCACCCCTAGGTAGCCGCTGAAGGATCATAGCAAATTTTTTAATCATCATGTTCCTTTGTCACTCGAGGGCTTCTTCAAGCAAGATTTTGATAAGATATCCTACCCCCTCATCTTTCTTTTCATCCGCCATGGGAGGTTGTCAATATTTGCGAGGCTAGTCTTGCAAGGGTTTGACTAGTTCAAGCCCAACTCCTTATATCCCAACCTCGTTGGGGACATGCAAAGAAAAATAGAGAAAGAGCAGACTGCTCTGATACCACTGATCCAGATTTAAACAAGAACGCAACAAATTATATAAATAACCATAAATACAGAGATGCATCACAAATAATACTTCATTTCATTAATGTAAAATACTGAAATATGCTTACAAACAGAAATGGAAATAAACTAGCTAGGGCGATGGTAGCTTATCTATGAGAAGAGATGTGGTGGCTACATGCCTCTGAACTATGTTACAATGAGGCTCGAAGGCCTATTTATTATTGAGAAACAATGGAAAACCCTAAACATCCAAAAACCTAACCCTATGAGATGAAGCGCCAAACTATGGGCCTCGTTTTGGGTAAATTGGTACATCAACTTCGCGGGGTTGTAACTTTGGCATACAATCTTTGTTTGGCACGCACAATACCTCTTTAGAAATATCTATCCGAGGACTACAACTATGGGATGAGCAGCATCAATGCATGAATCCATGTTGCTCCCAATTTTCCCAAAAAATGTCATTTAGGGCCTCAAAATGGCTCCAGAAATTTAGGACCCAAAAAACTTCTAAAAATAGTAAATTGTGCTACAATTAAGGAAACTAAAAAACTAAAAGAGACAATTGTGGGGGTCCAAGTGGGATAGGTGGGTGGCCACCAACACCGACCTGGATCAAATACTTACATATTGTATCTTCCATGGAGTCAATAGTATAACGTAGTGATAAAATACACGAAACATGTGAATCCTACTTACCACCACATTTTTAATGTGGTATTGAACCTACTTACTCTTATGTGAGTAATATTTTATAACACCTTAGGTGGGCCCACTCCAAGGGGCCTGGGCCTGTAGAACCTACTGATGGAGTTTGACCTAGATAAACCTCAAGAAAATGGAACTCACACCTCATCAGAAAGGACCAATAGAACCAAATTACCCATCCTAGCAACAATGAAACTTGACATGAGGCTAGTTACATATTGCATCTTCCATGGATTCAATAGTATAAGGTAGTGATAAAATACACCAAACATGTGAATCCTCTTACTGTTGCATTTTTAATGTGGTATTGAACTTACTCTTATCTGAGTAATATTTTAATTTATTTAAATCTACCAGATAAGATAAGATAATATCATTTCATACAAGAAGCACACTCAAGCAGAAGTAATTGAGAAAGAAGTGATTGCATAGACCACCAGAATTGCAAAACAAATAAGTATTATAGGAACAAGAAGCCTAATTTGTGTTAATATTAGTATTAGAGGAAGAAGAAGGCTAATTTTTGTTAATATTTGTCTTTTACCTCAAAGACCTTGGATGTAATATGGATGGATGCAGGAAATAAATAACTAATTGAAAAACTCACCCGCTGATGTTCTTCCTTCTATTATCAAAAACTGACCTTATTTGTATTGAAAACCCACATTAATAAACACGCCAAGGCAAGCAAGCATATAAAATCCGAAGAGAGTTTGTAGCGCATCAAGGATCCTTGCTGATGGAATTAGCATTCACATCAACGCATTTTGCTATTTTTGCTTTTGTGAAATTAACACACACACTTTGTCCAGTATCTTATCACCTCAAAGAAACTCCCAGGTGAACCTCAAAACCACGTGTGAAACCTCTTCAAGCATTTTCCAGTGGATATTGCATGGCTTCTTTGTCGATGATGTACTCATCATGGGTATGTTAAATCGATATGCATGGTTGTGAATTTTTCATATTTTCAGGAAATTTGCTAATGCCACTGGCTTGTATATGAATGTTCATAAGTCTATTATGTTTCATGGAGTTTGTGATATGGATATTATTGCATATATATATATATATATATATATATATATATATATTATATTAATATATATATATATTATATATATATATATATATATATATATATATATAATTTGTTTGTTATTGAGGTGGAGATGATGAAAAATGGTATGAATTACTTGGGGTACCATATCAAAATTTGTAGTTACAAGATTGGTGATTCGAAATGGCTTGTGGATAGATTTTATAAGAGGATATCTGGGTGGGAATTTAGAATGTCTGTCACTGGGGTGTCGGGTCATCCTACCCCAAGAATATCCTTACTTAATTGGGGGTTTACTGGGCACAAATATTTTTCATATTTTGCCAACATCATTCACCTGTCTTAACCATATTATGGCTAACTTCATATGGGAGGGGGCGGGGGTGGGGGGTGGTGGGGGGGGGGGTGCGGAGTCATGGGCATAAGAAATTTCATTTGGTTAAGTTGTCCAACATTACATTGCCAAAGGTCATGGGTGGTTGGGGGCTATTGGACCTACGTCACTTTGGATGGTCGTTACTGATCAAATCTCTATGGAGGGGTATTTTTGGGTCTGGGTCTTGGAGTAGGGTTATTAGACATAAATATCTTAAGGACCATGATTTTTTATTTTGGTACCGAAAAGGCACTATTGGATCCACACATGGATCAACAATCTGACTTAGCTTTCATAGATTTGCTAATATCTTTCTTCAATTGTCAGGCCAAGCAGTAACTCCATTTTGGTAGAAAAACCGATTCATTTATTCCATCAGGTATGTTATTGTTATATACAAATGGGTGTGACTGTTCAGTTCATCTCCTGGTGACTGTTCACATTCCTAATTTAATTATTTACATCAATTCACCCAATCGTGAGGATTAGGTGTCAACATTCCCCCCCTTAATTTGAAGGGATGTTGGTGAGTCCAAGCATCGTTCTGAACCTTTCAAGCTTTTCTCTTCCAAGCGCTTTTGTGAAGATGTTTGCAATTTGCTCATTTGTGGAACAATGACAGAGATGGATTGTTTTGGCCTCAACATGATGACGGATCAGATGATATTTAGTATTGATGTGCTTTGTTCGATCATGGAACTTTGGGTTCTTGGCCAACTTTATTGCAGAGGTGTTGTCAATCATTGAGTTGGAGTTGATTGTACTTGTTTTAACCTTGCAAATCTTCAAGAATTTTTCTTGAGCCAGCAACA
>APFE030788310.1:85404-107075 GCA_000404065.3 Pinus taeda
CTTCATTTACAGATGTTGTGATTAATGCATAAGCTTTGCTATTCTTGTTTTCCCAAATGACGAGCTCTTTGTCTGAGGTAAGTTGTACTGGGTCATTGTCTCCTTCTCCGACACACACTCCTTTCCACAACTCATTGAAGATGAGGGTGTGTTTTATCATCCGGGACCATTCAGGATAGTTCTCCTTGCCAGTGAGAACTATTCCTACCATGGAGATGATTGAATGCATTCTGTAAAAACAAAATACTTTTTCTGGTAGAAAAGAATACTTCTGCCAATATACAGTAAAAATGTACACAAAAGGGCATTCTCAAAGGGTATTATTGTCCACTAATACTTCTAAGATAAGGTTTTCATGTACCCATTGAATCAATGTCATCACAACTTCAATATACAGAGAGAAAATTACTTTCAAAATGTATATGACTACCAATAAAAACATTCAATGTATATGCAGTATACGACCTCTTTTAAAAAGGGCTCAACGCATTATGGATGTTCTACCTCCACCAAATATTCTGCTACAAAATTTATTTTATTTTATTTTTGTTCAAATGTATGCTTTCAACTATTAGGCCACCCATTAGATTGAATAGGTTTGTAGAACATCATCAAAACTATTACATACAAAATCCTTATGTAGCACAGCGTACTCAATTTATTCCTAGGTTCACCTAATAACCACCTTCCAAATGTTTGTATCTAGCTTATTGTTGTATCCTTTTCGCATAATAATGCAAACTAGAGCGACAAGTAATAGATACACCTATTCATACTTTAAAAAGACCAACCTATAAATAACCAACTACTCATATTCATCCTTGAAGACCGACAACCTCGCAAGCAAGTCTGCCACCATCATTTCCAGATACCAAGGGAGGTAGCGTTCAAAAAGATATATCAGGTAGCGTTCAAAAAGATATATCATGTCAGGCATTGATATCAGGCAGCGTTCAAAAAGACTATGACAGAGCGTTCATAACCAGCGTTTAGGATCTTTTCTAGGCCACGCCAAGCTATGATACGACACTACACTATAAAGAATCTCAAACATAGAGAGGTAGCACGATGCATATATCTTAGACGTATTGCAGGAGCTATAACGCATGCATAAAGAATATGCACTGAGATAGCTTCAACGTTTTAGATTCCCTTCAATATAGCGCACGAACCAGCAGCTTGCTCAAAGCACAATCATTCAACCCATGCTCTCCAACCAGTGCATATAGCCATATGATGCAGAGGTTCTAAACATTGTGTAGAGAAACAAGACTCCTTAAGGTATCAAAGCATAAATGTGAATGAATAGAAAGCATTCAATAGAATGAGCGATGGTCGATGGAATGTTGGTACTCAATGCTACATAATGAATACTTTAAACAACACTTGTGACAGGGCCAGCGTTAAGAAAAAACACATATGACAGACAGGCATACAACCCACAGCAACAATAGTGAAGGGAGTTACAAGGAGATGAGCTGGCTCCGATACCATGTCAGGCCAAGTAGTAACTCCATTTTGGCAGAAAAACTGATTCATTTATTCCATTAGGTATGTTATTGTTATATACAAATGGGTGTGACTGTTCATTTCATCTCCTGATGATTGTTCACATTCCTAATTTAATTATTTACATGAATTCACCCAATCGTGAGGATTAGGTGTCAACATCAACATCTGGCATGGACCATGGGATCGGGTCATAAGATCCTTATCGGTATTGACCAAATTCTGGGTGCTGGCAAAGATTGTATTATCTCAGAGGAGATCATAAAGTTCTTAAACATACGTGGAATAAAGTTCTTAAACAAACGTGGCATATACTTCTGGATTCAAGCCATTGCACAATGGCGAGGTCCTTGCCCAGTTTGGAAAAATACACAGGAGTTGGGTCTATTTGCGCAATGGAACCACGAATGGTACCAGATTGTTTCTGGTATGAAACATCTTGGGATATGTCGTGCGGGGTTTCTTGACAATCTTATTTGGACATGGAAGATGAAGTCTGGAAACATCATTATTGCTGATACATATCTTTCTCTCCCTATCAAGAATGCTTGGCAGGGGAGAAGCATGTCTTATATGCCTTTTGGAATACTACAATCCCAAACAAAATCATCCTTTTTTCATGGTTGGTATTCCATAATAAGAATCTCACATGGGAGAATTTGTAGCAGAGGCAGTAGCATGGTCCCAATATTTGTTCTATTTGTAGAATGGAAGTGGAAAACAACAATCACATGTTCCTCAAGTGTCAACATACGGTTCAGGTATGGAAAAGGTTGTCATTACATATCAGTTTTTCTTATATACAACATGACTATATTGTGGATTGTATGAAGTGGTGGAGTACTCAGAAGACATCTTGTAGATCCTTTCCACTTATGATTTTTTGGGATATATGGAAATGGAGAAATAAATGCATCTTTCAGAACTCCACAAAAGATTTCCATAAGGTTTTTGAAAGAACTTTATCTAATCTTTCCATGCATACTTCTTATGATTCATGCTCCAAAAAAACAAAACACACGTGGACCGGTCTTCAGATAAAATATCCAATGGATTTTTTTGATGGTGCTACGCAACGAAGCACATGTGGTTGCGGTTTTTGATTTCCATTTCAAATGAATTGGCATACATGACTCACTAGCATGGGGGAAGTGGCACTAATACCAAGGTTGAAGCAATAACTTTATGGGGCCTCTTATTGTTCACCAACTTCCTTGGTATCCTTGTTATTCATATCTATGGGGATTCCAAGATTATCATAGATTAGATCAGGGGCAGTGCAAACATCAATAGTCCTTCCCTACTTGGTTGGCTAGGGAGCATTGGTCCACTATGGAATCAACTCAACAATTCTACAATTAAGCACATTGGCAGAGAGCAAAAAAGGAAGTTGATGAAGTTTGGAAGAGGGGGCTACTAGGTAATTTTGGTAATATGCACATGGAAATAATACTAAATCATGTTTTAGATGTTGGAGATTTTCCTTTTCCTCGGTAATTTCTATATCCCCTCTTTTTTGTATATTTTTTGTATCTCTACTAGTTTAATATCTCTCAGTTCACTCACTTAGATGGAAGGACATGCTCCTTGCTCACTCGCTCGAATAGATGGAATGGTGGAGTAGTAGATATGCCGTGTGCATACCTTTTTTGGTTGGTTTTGCTGTAAGCATCTATCTTCTTATGTCTATTTTGGAACAACTCTGGGTCTATGGACTGTTTTTATTTCTGTATTATGTTTGCTATGATATTATTTGGATGGGAAGGTGGATATGCACATCGAGATGGACTATATGATGTGATGGACTCGGCAGGAATTGTTTATATCCTGCATATTGATTATATAATATAATATATCATGTTTTTTTCATACCTAAAAAAAATTAAATAAAATAAATAAATAATTTTTCTAGTGGATCATATGAAACTATGCCCTCCCTCCTAATATATCATGGTACTGCCCTCCCTCCTGATAAATCATGGTAAATAATAATAAATGTTTATCTGGTACAGTGATATGTGGTCTGACGGTAAGTCACATGGGCTATGCTCGGCAAACCGAAGTTCAAATCTCATTGAGTACAATGACCTGCTGTGGTGGTAGCTAAAGAGGCGGATTCGGTGGATTCCCCATCCCACGCGGATTGGTTGGATATGCTCTTGGTTTTATAGTGGCAGCTATGAAGTTTGATCCTGAATCTCCCATAGATTAGGCCATAGATTAGGCCTGGCAGTTACCAATTGATGATGTGGTTAAAATAATAATAATAATAATAATAATAATAATAAATATTTATCTGAAAATTGGAATCAATATCCAACCGTAACCACAACAACAAAGAAATGCCATCCCTTTTCTATTTCTCCCTTTTAAAAAGAACAACAAACAACACTGGACGATACAATACTAAGATAAAACTTAGTTAAAGTGTTAACGAATTGGAAATTTAAGTCTAAAAACCACAAAATTATATGCAAAAATTAGAATTGAAAAAAAACACACAAAATGCACCATCCAAACTCACATATATGTACTTCAGATTTAATCCCTGTAGATCTATGTACGTTACATCTAAAATTAACCCACGGAAGCAACAATGTAAAATTAAAAGTAAGAGAAATTACATGGGCATGCACATTGGAAGTAACCGCGTAAAAGTATGTTAATATTCCTCCTCTGCACCCAAGAGGGTTAAAGAAGGTTAGTATGTTAATATTAGTTTTCGTTATTGCTAAATAATTTAAATTCTATGTCAAATGATAGTATGTTAATATTAGTTTTCGTTATTGCTAAATAATTTAAATTCTATGTCAAATGATTTTTTTAACAGTGCACTTAAAAATGTTAGTCTCTTAATATTAGTTTTCTTTACTGTCAAATAAATTTAAATTTTATAGGTGAATTTATTTAAATTTTATAAGTGAATTTTTAAATCAGTTTAGAAGGATCTCTTCAACCATAATAATTTAATTGTAATTTCTAACAAAAATAAAACCATAATGACTTAAATGTAATTTTTAATCCCCCACCTCCGCACCCACACCCCAAAATAATGAGAAAAGGCTTGACATAATACACATTAATTGAAAAAGAGTGTGATTAACCATATCTGAAGCCAACAATAATAGTGAAACTATGTGGTTATTAATCCATTAAACAATAATGGTTATTAATCCACTAAGCTAGATATAAGATTGTCTTTTGATTATAAATCCACCGCGAGAGATAATAAGATTGTTGAGTGGTCTAAAGTCCATAATACCACCGTGTGACTAAGTGCATTCCATATGTTATTTTAATTTTAGATCGATTGAAAGAAAGAAGTCGTTGCGAAAGAAATATTAGAGGAAAGGTTTTAGGAAGGATGTTTTTTTAATTGGAAGAATGTTTTAGGAAGAATGTTAGTTAAGATGAGAAACCTCCTTGACTCAACCAAAACCTTCCAATATGTTCTCACTTCAAAGAACTTTGATTTCTCAGGTATTTTGACCTCAAAGGCAAGCATGTTTTTCAAGTTTTTCATTTTCAACTTGACTTACATCATAATCTTTGTAGCAACAAAACCTCCCCACTTACTACCCATATTTGTAATTGATAGCGGTAGTGTTCCAAGAAATAGATTATTAGTTTTATAAAGGAGTCGATAGAGCTCTCTCAAGGACCAATAAGCATCCATGGCCACATATTCCTTTCCACCTGAGAGCATATGAATTGGAGGCATCAAGAGAGATAAGGGATATTTTGTGGCTTTGACACTTTTTTGCTTTGGGGACCAAATGTTTCATAGGTATGATCCAAGATCCTTAGTGAAGGGAATATTAGTTAGACACCTAGGTAGAGCAAAATACATAGGATAATGAATTTGATTTCATAAAATTGATCTCAAGAATAGGTTATGATCCTACCTAAGAAAAAGCGGAAATTTTTTAGGAAAAGATAGAAGCATCAACCCATGAAAATACATCTCAGATAGCACAGGAAGCTGCCAAAGTAGCTCAACGGATTGAACAAAAAAGGTAAGAGGAAGAAGAAATTAGGAGAGAAATGAAGAAAAGAAGAAGAGATAAGGAAAACAAAAGAGCCAGAGAGGAAACAAAATGGCAAGCGGAAGAATACAAATGACTAGATTAAGTAGAAGCCAAAGCCAAAGAAGAAGCTCTATAGACTCAAAAGGAATTACAACTGGAATCTCGACTAAATTTAGCTATAATGGATATTGGTCTAGTATCACCAACAATTCTAGAAATCGTATGAGATGACCTACCCATGACAAAGTTGGGAATCAAACTAGCTAAGAGTCCTACAAATAACTAGTGTACAAATATATCCTTTTTACATATCATGTAGGAAATATCAAGTAGGTTATTATCACTTTGGAAAATATTTAAGGAGGAAGGCATCCAACTACAAGGATTCATGAGTGGTTTCAATCAACTAGAGCACTCGACTTGCTGTAGTCATAATTTTCTTTTTTACTATTCTGTAAAAAAAAATTGAAATAGAAACAAAAAGAAAGAAATGAAGATTTTGTATGGGATAAAAAAAAGACACAAAAACAATAATCCCATTATAATACATTTGTCGATGCGTTTCAATCCAACAAGTGTGGTCCATCGCCTGGACAAGTTGAAGAACCAGATCATGGGTGCAGTATAAATAGAGAGAGTAGGTTATCTAACGGTTACATTTGACCCGGAACAACTACATTTGACCAAGAAACGACTACATTAGATTGGGTGACTAGATAGGACCAAGGGATATGGAGAGGGACATATAATTAGTTAATTAAATTATTAGAAAGTTAGTTTCATTGAATCATAAATAGAAATTAAACTAAATTTCTAATAATTTAATTAATGAATTATATGTCCCTCTCCATATCTCTTGGTCTTGTCTGGACACCCAATCTAATGTAGCCGTTTCAGGTCAAATGTAGCCATACTGGGTCAAATGTAGTAGTTAGATAACCTACTCTCTCTATTTACACTGCAACCATGATCTGGTTCTTCAACTTGTCCTGATAATGAACCACACTTGTTGGTTCGAAATATGTCGACAAATGTATTATAATGTGGTTTTTGCCGAAAACTCTTCTAAAAAACTTGATATGGATCATAGAAGCTTAAGTTCAACAACAATAATCCATTTTACAATTTTTTAATTTATTATACGCCAAGGCCTAAATTATTTGGTAGGGAGAGAAATGAAAGCAGTGAAAAATTTGGAGAAGTGGTTTTCACACCCACTAAAAATTAAAAATAAAGCCAACATGACTTCCCAACAGACCCACCGTCCAATCATAAGGTTGTGCAGATGAGATGAATTGCAACAACCCCACCCTGTCTGGGGTTAAACAAGGGAGTACCCATCACAAAATGGTTTTTATAAATCAGTTGATTAGCAAATCAATGGCTCATATTAATTGCGACACCCCTCCACCTCTTTTTGTGAACAACTTCAAGGGGTGTCACAAAGTGGTAATTGGGTTTTCAAAACCACTCCTGCCCAACTTTTATTTATGGTTAATTATTTTCCAAGCAAGTGCGTTTCCACATAATCACTCCACCTCACATGTTGTATGCCATGTCATCTTCTTGACATCATTTAATTAATTATTTCCCACATTCTCCACTAACATTTAAAAGCAAGTTCTAATCGGTCTTTTTCATTATTATGTGTTTTATCCATGGAGATAACCTACTAATTCGATCAATTTTTTGCAATACTTAGTCCTTGTCAATATCCAACAACCCAACCTTCCATTGCCATGTAATTCCAAATCTTTCCTAGTTTCGAAAATTTTACATCATGAAGAAACCCACAGAAAAACTTGTTTTGTCTCCTTTGCCAAGTAATACTCCCTTAATTGATCGAGAAACTAATATCCATGATACTTGCGACCGGTTTGACTTCATAGAGTTTAGGCATGAGGTGTTTGATAGATTTAATGAGTCAACCAACCTACTTTATCTTGTCTAGTCTGGCTTCTGTAATGAAATTGTCTCAATTTGTTATGATATTATAGAATTCATTAGCTGGTTATGGCTTTCATTGGTACCTTGAAGGAAATTATTTATATTTACTACTGAAGAAAATATTGTTGAAATTACCCTAGAATTGATCCATAAAGCATTTAAATTGCCATCGGCAGAAAAATATGATCCCTTCAGTGATGACACCCTCGCATTCACCTATAAAGCCCTCTAACAACCTAATAAAGAAAAGATGTTCAAGTTAATCTCTCCATCAAGAGATCCAATTCCAAAACCAATACCGAGTTATCTAGTAACCCTGTTCTTTGAATCTGCTCAACAGGTTTTGGCTACCACTTTTTTTTGGGAGGGGGTGGGGGGCGAGATGATGTAGGGATGGTGCATGAACATGCCTTGGGATTTATTAGTCTAATACTCGAAACTAATAAAATTTTAAACATTCCTACCTGTCTATCCCACGTGACCAATTCTCAGTTTTAAACTTTCCCTAACACTAGATACTTCAATTATCCCTCACATCTCGTTCATTTATTCTAATATGTACATTCAGAAAAATTAAAATAAATTAATTTGTATAGAATCGATTCTGAAAATCAAATGATGCCAGTGGTGGACTAGAATCATATCATTAAAAGGAAAGAAAGTAACCATGGTTTTTCCCATTATTTGTCTTCTTTCATGTCTGTGGAGTTTCCTATTCTAAATAATCAACCAACACCAAGAATTCTACCTCAACAAAGAAAACTCCTATAACTCAGTGTTGACACCCTAGTAGGAAGTTGGTTTTTATTTGAATACCACATAGAAATAAGGTTGTATGGGGTGGAGGTAGAACCATATCATTCACCACTTGTTTTTACCTATGAGGATTTTTTACTTAGAATTTATAAGGAAGAGCCTAAATGTAGACCAAATTTGTATTGTTCTTAGGTGAAAAGGGTATAATTTCAAGTTGGAAAACATTGTTAGGCATTTCACTATAAACACAATACAAGACCTTTGACAAGTGAGAGAGATGATGATGGAATTTCGTTTTGAAAAGGGGAAAATTGGTAGTATGTCCCTCATCATGTGATTTCCAATAGAAGGGTTGATGCTGGTTTTGCACCCTATGATCATGAAAGTAAGGCAAAGCTTGAGAGATTGGAAAACCAATAAATATGGTCTGATAATAAATCTACTTAAACATCTCAAAGGATTAGCACTAAGACTTCTATGGTCAAGGAGAAAAATATCAAGAGAACAACTTTAGATGAAGGAGATGTTGACACAAAAGATGTGAAACAAAAGAAAAGGGTCGGTACTAGAGGGGAAAAAGAGAAGGGAGTGGTGCAAATTAAGATAACAAAAGCACCCTCAAAACAACCTGCCTATGAAATGTAGCTTGAAAATCTAGAATGGTCAGTTACCTCTTCCATATCTATAAAACTTACATCACATAAATTTGGTGAAGCTCCTTCTTAGATAAATATTTTGCAACAGAACTAGTAACAGATTGTGGAAATGAATAGTAAAATGAGAACTAAGAGAGTAGCCTAATTGTTAGCACAATCAACCTTGGTTTATCAAACGATGTTGATTTCTCCGATGGACCTAGAAAGAAATCAATTGAAGTTATCTCTATTGTGTCCCACCCTTCAAACAATTCAACCAAGTCCTAGTTTTAAAGCTATGCAATTGTCAATAAAGATTAGTGATATTCCTTTATCTAACAAAATCAATTTGGACAGGAAGGTTGGTGAAATGATTTATATTGACTTAAATAAGAATGTCTTAATGATGAATAAAGTTGAGAAGTTACTTGAAAATACCATAGAATAATTGGAACATGAGAAGGAAACTTCAAGGCCCAAGTAAGTTCAGATTAATGAATTCAAGAAGATAATTGTAAAGTTGGGGGTTGATCCTAAAGAAAAAGAAGTAATTAAAGTGATGCTAAAAAACACTAAATCTGAAATGCAGTCCTTGAGGAAAAAATTGAAAATGCCCTGGTGAGAGAATGACTATATAGTTGAGCTTGATCATGTTGAAAAGAAGAAAGAGCAACTAAAGACATAATTGATTGATAGAAATAAAGAAAATTCCACTCTAAAGGAAAAAATAGAGGGCTTAGAACATTCAATTAAAAGTCATGTTTGCACCATTGTTGTCCCAGGTGAATCATATGACCCTTCAAGAAAAATGACAAAGGGTAATGGAAAAGATTAAGATCTCAGAGGTTGAATTGAAGAAAACTCAGGTTAGATTGAATCAAATAAATGAGCAAATAAATACAAAAGAGAATTAGTTAAACATGGAAAATGAAAATAATAATAAATTAACAAATAAGAACTAAGTTTCACAGGATGAGATCAAAGATTTGAAGGCCAAACTAAAGGGTAATATTTCTTTAATTGAGGCTAGAAAAATTGTTTAGATGATATTATCCAACAAGTTTGTTCTATATGGGAGTTTATTCATATAGTTGTAGAGAAAAAAAACCATGAAAAAGAAACTTGAAATTCATATTGAAATATGCAAGCAACATGTGCATAAAGAAGCACTCAAGGAAAAGAAGATGATCGGGTTATCAAATGAGGAGTCTTCAACTGAACTCTAAGCACTAAAAATTATAGACAAAGATTCAATGATAATGGAAATTAACAAAACGAATGAGAAAAATATACTTTGTATTCGGGTTGCAAACAGATTGATTGAAGTCCAAAAATCAGCCTCTTTATTTGATGATAAATTTGATTAGAGGAAAAGAGCTAGTTTATCTAATTGTTGGGACCAACAAGGAAATATACTTTCTTGGGAATCATATGAGAAGGAATTGATGGCTATTAAGAGCACAAAAGATCAAGCTCATGAAAATACTGCAATTTTAAAAGGGAGAAATGTGGTATATTATATAGAGAGAGACTTTCAGCTTCTTTGGTTAATGAAGACAATTGACATAGGAATTTATTTCTATCATTTGAGTTGTAAAGATATAATAGAGAGTAGAAAATTATACATCTAAGTTAATTGTATAATATCAATAACACTATTCCTTGGTTGAAAGAGTAATCAAAATGAATAGAATTCCATTAATTGGGGCCCAAGGAGAGGCCAAGAAAATTGACAAAGAAACTAGATAGTTAGAGGAGTTGCTCAATGAAAAATAACTATCTTTTAGTGCATTCACTAGCAAGCTCACTAAGGGAAACTTGAAGCAGTACCTTGGTAACCATGCTAATAAGTAGATGATCTGGAATTCCTTCCTAGTTTCACTAAAGAAAGACATGTTGATTGTCTCCGAGAACATAACAAAGTATCATGTATTCATGGAGATCTTTTTGCCTAGTATGTTGAATATGGTTCCATAACGCTATGAATATGGGTGGCTTATATTCAAAACATCATGGAGCTCCCAATTGAAGATCCAATGAAATTGTAACAACTGTCAACCTCATCTCGAAGTTTAAATCATTTTATTTATTACAATTGTAAATGATGACATGTTGAATAATTGTAAGTGTATTCAAAGAAGCTCAAGAGTCATAATGTACATCTACTAACTCAATCTATAAATATTGTGTTAAAACTCTTGGTATGGGGGGTTCCAAATTTTTTAATTTCTTGATTTTCCTATAGAACAAAGCTAGGAGGTTTGTATTTCTGAATTAAATGCTATAATATTAATAAGCCTTGAAGGCCATTGTTGTAGCTTTATTTCCACATGCATCACATATTTCTTTTTGGAATCTTATTAAACAAGTTCATTGCATGTGTATTTTGTGAGATGTTGTCTTGCTAGGTCATAGACTATTCTATGGGATAGATAGTCTCTTCTCGCTTGCTTAATATTTTTTTTTGCAATTTGATTAATAAGCACTCATTATATCAAAAGATTTTTTTTTTTTTTTGGATTTGTTCTTGTAAGTTAAGCATTCTTTATTGTTCTTAATATACTAATTGTTTTCCTTGGATTGTGCATCTTATATGCTTATGAAATCATCACTATTTATCGTTATTTTCATTTGGATTGTTAGTAAATCTTATTTTATCTATAAAAAATTATTTACTTAGTTTTAGCTTAGAAATTTCATCCTCCTGCTATGAGATTCATCCATATCCCATAGCATTATTAAAACAAAAAATTACTATTGGGCAAGGATCTAGATGGGTCTCTTATCCAAATGGTGTGAAATATAATTGGGACCTCATACTGGAGAGAACCTTTAGTTCGGTCATTTATATTTATAAAAAAAGAAATAAGAGTTCTTCAAATATGGAATATGTAACACTTCTTATATCCTATACTTTGTTATTACTTACAATTAATGGAGAGCCCTTTCACCATTTATCTCAAGACTGTGATCTTGGTTAAACATAATTGATTAACACATAGATTGCACCCTTAGGTTTTCAAACCATTCTTTTTTATTAGTCATATCAAAAATTGTTTATGAATCAAAGTATCACATCAAATCAAATAGTTTGAGTCACATATAGAAACTTCAAAAATTACAATACATCGAATGATTATACATCATAGTTATATATCAAAGTTAGTTATTCCCTTTTAATTAATTTATCTAAAATTAACTAATTAAAAAAATGTTATATCAACATGTGTCATAGTGGGCATGTGGTATTGATAAGGCATGATATTGACACATGGTATTGTAACCAAAGCTATTTATAAGATAATAATTTAAGGGTAAAATGTAGGTGAATCTCTATGGTTAAGAATATTCTTACATGTTTTTTAAAATGTATATATGTATAATGCATATGGGTGAATACATGAAGATGGGTTACACTTTTTGGCCAAATGTTGCAATGAAATTTCAAAATTTTCCACTTTTATCAAATTGAAGCAGTCAAAATTCATATGATCATTATGTATTATAATTTAGAGTAAAAAGAAAAATTGTGAAATTATTATTTTGTCCTAATGATATATTTTGCAAAAAAAAAGTATGTCATATAATATGTCAATTTCCTTTTCCATTAAATGAAATGCTTTCCCTTACAAATTTCATCACACTAAAAAGGTAAGAATGCGTGTCATATATTATATATATATATATAATATATATATAATATATATAATATATATATATATAAGTGTAATCTACATGGAGAGAGAGATAAGTATTTTTATGAAAATTATATTTTTTTATTTTTTTGAAATTTGCAAAGTAATATACCAATTGCATTTTTCGAACAATGTTCCACATAAAGTTTTTTTAACTATTTAAATAAATTGAAGCTATAAGGTACCTAAGGAAGAACCTTTTTTAGATGAAAATTAGCTAACAAACTTCGAGATTTTTCCGAGAGAACTACTCAAGACATGGTTGATCGACAAGGGTACTTTTCTCAATATGGATCTTTAAATTAATGATTCCTATGGTATGTCGACTTTATGGTTATCCCAATGCCATGAAATTCCATGAAGGTTGGGTTCCACTCATGTACACCATGGCAGTCAAATATAGGATTTTCGACCAGACACACATCTTGATAAGATCTCTGAGGGATAGTATTGAACAAGATCAAAACCTTGAAGAAGGCAAAAAACCTTAGTTTTACATGGTCTCTTACCTCACAGACATAGTTTGTGCCAATATGCCATTCCTAGCCATGAATAGGATATGAATTCACAAGGATTTGGTCCATATTTATTACAATATATTATGTGAGGATCATTATGTGCCATCTTACACATATATTTGTTAATATTTTATGGTTCCCTTGTACAATACTCCATTCGATGAAACCACCCCATGTACGTCAGAAAGAGCCAAATAGGTAACACCCTTAGCCAGTGATTAGTTTGTGGATTAGGATGGCACTTACATTAGTGTCTTTGTAGCAGGAAAAGCTCCCCACCTACTACCCATACTTGTGATTGATAGGGTTAATATTTCAAGAAATAACTTATTATTTTTATAAAGGAGTCGATGGAGCTCTCTCAAGGAAAAATAAGCATCCATGGCCACATATTGGAGAACATCAATAGGGATAAGGGAGATTTTGTGGCTCTAACTCTTTCTTGTTTTGGGGACTTGATGTTCCATAGGTATGATCCAATATCCCTAGTGAAGGATCATTATAGATCATGCAATACAAGTGGTAATATTAGTTAGACACCTAGCTAGAGGAAAATAAATAGAACAATGAATTCAATTTCATGAAGTTGATATCAAGAATAGGCTACAATCCTACCCAAGAAAAACTAGAAAAAATTCAGGAAAATATAGAAGCATCAACCCATGAAAATGCATCTTAGACAGCACAAGAAGCTACCAGAGTAGCTCCACAGATTGAACATAAAAGGTAGGAGGAAGAAGAAATTAGGAGAGAAATGGAGAAAAGAAGAAGAGCTAAGAAAAATAAAATATCCAAAGAGGAAAGAAAAAGGCAAAAGGAAGAATATTAAAAGTTTCCAAATGAAGTAGAATCCAAAGCCAAAGAAAATTCTCCATAGACTCAACAAAAGGAATTATAACCAAAAGCTCGACTAAATTCAAAAGGAATTATAACCAAAAGCTCGACTAAATTTAGCTATAATGGATATTCGTCTCATATCACTAATAATTCTAGAAATCATGAGGTTACTTACGCATAAGAAAATTTTGGGAATCAAACTAGCTAAGAGTCCTACAAATATCTAGTGCTACAAATATATCCCTTTTACATATCATGTAGGAAATATCAAGTAAGTTAATATCACTCTTGAAAATAACCTAGGAAATATCAAGTAGGCGTTTTCATCTCAAAAGCAGACGTGTTCTTCAAGTTTTTCTTTTTCAAATATACATCATTGTCTCATCTTTACGGTTTATGTATAAATATATTCTTGGGTTATAAATATATTTTTAGTGTCACCTTTCTTTTATTCATGTTTTGTACGACTCATGATTTCATTACTACCACATGCATACACACTTGAGAGGTCAAGTGTGTACAAAAATTCTCCATAGAAATATTGACCATTATTAGAAAAAGTTTTTTTGTCCATTAATTATATTTAATCTTTTTATTTTTTAATGTGTTCTATTAAAATAGTTTTGAGAAATTTTGACTTTCACAATTTATTTTAACGTGTAATTTTATTTTAGGAATTATATTTAGGTCAAACATTTTCACATAATCTAGCTTTTATATATATATATATATATAATAGTATATTTTAAATCTAAACTTAAAAATTAATAGAAATAAATTAATTTACCAATTAAATTATTCATATTTATACATAACACGACCTTTTATTTATTTATTTTAATTTTAATATCACACATTTTTTCTAAATCTATTTATATATATATTATAATTAATATTTTCATGTTAACTTTAATTATTATATGGTTAGTGAATGAATATTAACTTTTATTTTAATGAAAGTAGATAAATATTACTTTTATCTTATAAACAATTAACAAATCATGTAACATTTTATTTCAAAACATTTGGAATGCTCATTTTATTTTGAAAAATAGTCTATATGATATTTCAATATAAGTTATTTTAATTAAATCTTTTAATTATATTTTTTTCATAATTTTTAGATTTTTTAGCTATGTTGATATCTGTGCGTTTCTCGAATTTTAATTTAACTATTAATAACTAGTGCAACCATATAAATTAAGTGATTGATAAATATGGATAGGCATCAATTCATGATAAGCATCAAAATACTTACTTCAAAATACATCTTACTTTTGCCACATTAAAAATATCACAAAAATTAACTAAATTATAACCTTATTTTCTCCTTCAGTGCCTATGACATCATGATGTAATATAAGCTACCTAAGGAAGAAGCTTGTTTAGACTAACATTGGCTAAAAAACTTTGAGGTTTTTCCCAGACAATAGTCCAAGTCATGTGCACCTTCACCTGTACTTGTACCACTTCTTTCACCTACACCTGTACTTATACTCTGTTGCAACCTGTGCACAAACTCCATATCTGACATCTTGTTGTCTTGCTCGCATGATCTTGTCCTATAAATCTGTCTCATAAGAGCTCATAACTGCTAAGTGATTCACCTGTACTCACCTGCTAAGAACATCTGCCACCCTATTCTCCTTGCCTTTGATGTATTTGATCTCAAAGTCAAACTTGTTGATCATGGCCAACCACCAAGCCTGCCTACCGTTCAGATTGGGTTGGTTAAATAGATACCTCAACCTACTGTGATCACTCATCAATGTGAACCTCTTGCCCATAAGATAGTGTCTCCACATCTTCAGTGCATGTATAATTATCGCTAACTCAAGATCATGCATGGGATAGTTCTGCTCGTGCTCATTCAGTTTCCACGACTTGTCCATCCTACATAAGGAATCAACCATGCCATCTATTGCATGCAACTCAAGATCATGTGTGGGATACTTATGCTCGTGCTCATTCAATTTTCATTACGCATAGCATACTACCTATCCATCCTGCATAAGGAATCCACCATGTCATCTCTTGCATGCATATGTGCACACAAAAAACACTTTGTATGGGTCTGCAATCTTCAACACTATTCCATGTGTTAATAACTACTTGAACTTCTCAAAACTAGCCTCACATTCCTCTGTCTATTCAAACTTCTTACCTTTTATTTGCATAGATTTGATAGGATAAGTGATCTGCAAGAAGTTCTTGATGAACCTCCTATAGCAGCCAGCAAAACCCATGAAGAAATTAATCTCATCCACATTCTTAGGAGCTACCCACTCCATGATGACTTATCTTTTATGGATCTATTGCGATGCCTTCCTTGGAGACGACATGCCCCAAGTAATGTACCTCTATCTGAAAGAAACTACATTTGCTAAGCTTAGCATATAACTGATGCTCTCTCAACAATTTCAACACCACTAGTAGATTCTCATCATGCTCTTTTTCATTTCTAGAATATACCATTGTATAATCAGTGAACACACTAACAAAACGTATCCAAATATGGATGCAATACATTATTCATCAAGAACATGAATGTAGTTGGAGCATTAGTTAAGCCAAATGGAACTACAACAAACTCATAATGCCCATACCTAGTCCTGAATGTAGTCTTGTAAATTTCCTCTTCCTTGATGCATACGTGATGGTATTCAGATCTCAGATCAATCTTTTAGAATATTGCTACCCCCTTCAGTTGATTGAATAACTCATCAATCCTCAGGAAAGGGTACCTGTTCTTGATAGTCACTATGTTCAAATCCCTCTAATCAATGCGTAATCTGAGAGTACCATATTTCTTCCTCACAAACAAGACTGGTGCACCCCATATTTCTTCATATTGTAAGGTGTTTTTGATGTTGGAGTTTCCCCTGGTACTAACTCAATAGAAAAGTCTACCTCCCTGTGAGGTGGCAACTCTGAAATGTACTCGGGAAATACATCCATGAACTGCTATAAAACTAGGTACTTGTTCAACACATATGCATTCTCAACCTGCTTACCCTTATCACTAGAAATGTACACTACGAATAGCTTACACCCTTTCCCACGGCTACGCTTTTCTTGCATAGTTATCACCATAATAACTAATGTGGCCTTATTCTTACCTTGTAAGTCTCTTGGTTCTCCATTGGAATCAACACACTAAATAGCTTTGTCATAATAGTCTACCTTGGTTCTATGAAGATACAACCAATACACTCCCAATAGCATATTGTATGATCCCAATGGTAATACATTTAAATGTGATGTTGTAGGCATACCATTCAAATAAAAGGCAAAAGATCTTACCCAATGATGAACTCGCTTCTTCATACCTGTAGCCAATTGCACTAACCAAGATTCTGGATGCAATTCCTTACTCAAACCACACTTATCCACCAAGTCAGGGTTAACACAACTATAATTAGATCCAGGGTCAATCAAAATAGAAATAACTTGATCACGGAGCTTACCATCCATCTCAATGGTAGATGCCTGATGTTCTACATGGCGGTTTTCCACTATTGCATAGATACGTGGAATACTCTGAGCGACATCCCCAATAGTTTGTGCATCATGCACATTTTATATATTAGGTCTACCACTCTGACACTGTGGAAAATCTCTCCTATGATGACCCCTCCACAAGTCCAACATCACACAAGTTCCTTACTCCACTCATGAGGCTGATGTCCATGCCCTTTCTCTGATACATTAAACCACTTAGGTGGTGCAACATTCTCCTTATTACCTATGCCCTTTGGTCTTGCTCTCTTCTTATCCCATTTTACTTTGTTCTTTGAATTACCTCTCCAGTCTGGCTCAGTTTTAGTGTTGTGCTTCGATTGTTCATATCAATTCTTTAGCTTTCGAATGACCTCCTCCAAAAGTCTAGGCTCATCGAACTCTATCCTGTCTTTAAATGAAATTGGTAACCCACTAATGAACCTCTAAATCTTGGCTTCTCCTTTATGAGGTAAGGCACATATCTCATTAATTCTAAGAAATTACTAGCGTACTTGTCATCTGTCATGGAACCCATCTTTAGTTCATAAAATTCTTTTGTCGTTTCATCAAAGTACCTTTCTTACAAGTACTTCTTCTTAAATAGTTGCTCAAACTCACTCCAAGACAAATATTCCTCATGAATACACCTGACATTATTCACATATTCCCACCAAATGTCCACTTTACCTTTTAGATTGAGGATAGCTACTCTAGCTTTCATGTTCTTTGAATAATCATGCAACCAGAAGAACTTCCTCATGCCAAGAAACCATGCCTCTGCATCTTGTGGTTTCTTCATTTCCCCATCAAAAGCAAGTGGCTTTGTTTTCTTAAATTCATACAACATGTATCCCCTATCACTCCTCCTGTAAGGATGATAACGGTGATGATAATAGTGCTTATATGAAGCAGAACTAGAGTCATACATGTGTATATCCTTTCTCCTGTCTAGAGTGTCCAAAAATATGCCATCTTTGACTGTATCATCTTTCTCTGATCGATGACCATAATGCGATATACTACCGTATGCCCCATTAGTTTTATCTTCCTTCTCATGACTGATCTATAGTGGTCCCTGTCACTACAGATATAACAAAATATGAAGTATCACTACATTTATCTTTGCTAGTTTTTCCTAAGCTTGTATGATTCTATCATTATCTGCCTTGCAACCCCTTATTTCTTCCTTTAAGATTCTCAATGTGACTGCCAAACTGGAAGAGTTCCCAACACCATACTGCTCTTCAGATTCATAGGGAGAGTCTTTGTAGTCAACCATCTTTCTAGCCATTTGATATTTCTTCCTGCAAGGTATATCATGTCAGTTAAACCAAATACAATAAACCAATGTACCTTAGTATAGCTCAGGGAGGATACCTTGTTTGCAAGATCAACAAATCAACATGATACATGTATAACATAATCATAACAATATATAAAAATAGTACATAAGAATATAACCATGCAACTGTCATTCTGGCTAGGGTCCAATCATCAATGCATGACCTTAGCACAACACACACTACAACCTCATACATGATGACATCCACTACACCACGGTACACTTAACCACATGCAAATATGAAAATGCATAATCATTACATAACCATACATACCATGACCTTATGCATGACGACATAAATTGTACCATTGTATGTGGACCATGCATAACCACAATGTAGACAATACACTAGCCTACGTGCAGATAAGACTGAAGCATGAGTATGGGTCATTCCCACACATAATGTGTATAATCAAGCATAAATGAAAAAAACTCGTATGTAGCATCATGTAACCCAATACACAAGAATTATACAAATGACCAAACATATAAGGATGTAACCAAGCAACCACATGATACATGTAAGTGATATATAACAACACATAACCAATCATATACACACAACAAAGCATCCCACAAAAGCACACTAAGTTCCACATGATGACATCACCACAATAATGATCAACATCATGCAATTGAAACAACATATGGAATGCAAGTGTGAGAAAGACACATGCAACTGACGTGAATGCATGACCAACACAAAGCCTGTTGGGTCCCTATAATACTAGTGATTACCCAATTACTATTGTAGTTGTACACCTTATTAATATTGTTGTACCCCTATTGTCCCCATATTGTTATTACTGTGCCCCATAGAATCCATCTATTGTTATTTTTGTGGCCTTATATTATTATTGTTAGGTCGGCTCGGTTATATTGTGACTCCTTAGACTCCTATATATAGAAAGGAGGTTTTTTCATTTGTATCATCCAATAATTGTTCATTTATGTAATGTACAGGAGGTTGCCCCCTTGAAGAGGCTGAATTCTAAGGCGTGGATCTATCTTTTCTATCTTTTTCTTGAGCTGATTTCATAACATTTGGTATCAGAGCTTTGGATTCTAGGGTTTCGCTATTCCAAATAGGTCATCGTGGAATTTTCGCTATAACATTTTTTTTGCGATGTTTCAGAAGCTAAAAAAAAATATTTGAGAAGTAATCGCGCTGAATCTCGGGTCCAAATTTCAGAACTTTTCACACTATATTTGCGGAGATATGATCTGAGGAAGTTGGTCTTCTTGCAGACTCCTGAATTACATTCCAAACAGGTGACCTGGGGAAAATTATCATAACTTTCTCTTTGAGCATCGGATTGAAATTTCGTAAGAAGGTGCAGAAAGAGGAAAGACTGTAGTTTCTTGCATGTATATTTTTAGAGCCAAAGGTTGAAACAGTGACTCGTGGTATATCATACAAGTTCTCTCTATTGAACTAGTCTATAAGCAAGTCATTGTAGGAGAGTTTTCATAACTCTTCCTTGGAGAATCCAATTTGGATCAGACTGGTGGCATTGGAAAGAGGACACAGAGGGCTACTGCAAGTTGCAATTTCAGAACTAGATGATCCGAAAGCGCAAAGATACATCAGAAGCAATATCAAGCTCCTACAAAGTGAAAAAAGGTGTGTAGATTCTTTTAAATTTTTGCTTAAGATTGGCTTGAAAATTTATTTTGAAGGAATTCAAAGGGCATAGTAGAGAATTATTATTGGTAACTGATGCCCCAAGGAAAGAAAATGCAAACACCTAGTAAGGAACATGAAATCTCTAGCATGACTCATGAAGAAGAGGAAGAAATGCTACATGATATATCAAAATTACAAGAACAAGTGCAACAAATGTCGCACTCACAAAATCTAACCAAAGCTAAGATAAATGCCGTGGAATCTAAGATAAAGGGCATGGAAGCTAAGATGGATGATTTGAAGATAGATTTGAAGACAGAGTTGAAGACAAACATGGTAGATTTGACAAATTTTCTACAAGAAATACTTACTAATGGTGAAAGGGGAGTAAAGGAAACTCATGATGCAAACAAAGGAAATGTTAATCATGATTTCATAGACTCTAATGTTGGATCGAAGACGGACCATATTCCAAAAATCAATATGAGGAAGTTTGATGGCAAGGATCCCGCAACATGGATATTACAGATGGAGCAATTTTTCGATCTCAATAATGTGAAAAACACAAAAGGTACGTATTGCAACTTTATATTTGGAACCAAATCAGTTTGTATGGTATCAATGGCTTTGCTCTCGTAAACAAATTACCACTTGGGAAATTTTTACGAAAGAATTGATAGCACATTATGAGGATACAAAAAGCAACACTATTTTTAGCCAATTGATAAGTCTCAAACAAAGGGTTCAATAATGGAGCACATTGAGTAGTTCCAAAAATTGAACATAAGGGTAAAAACTATTCCAGACGAGCATAGGATTGATGTGTTCATAGGGACTTTAAAGGATAATATCCAACATGATGTTCGCCTTTGGGAACCTGATTCATTAGAGAAGGCATTCAGGTTAGCAAGAAAAATGGAAAGCAAAATTATGGCAACCAGGAAGCATACCACTCACAACTATAAAGACGGAAGTGTTGTTGTCACTAGTCTTCCACAACCTATAAGGTTGACACCACAACAATTGGAAGAAAAAAGAGCAAAAGGGCTTTGTTACAGTTGTGATAGAAAATACACTAAAGGTCATAAGTGTGCTGAGAAGAAATTATTCTACATAGATTGTGAAGAGCAAGAAGAAAAGGAGCAAGAAAGGTCAAAAGAAGAGAATATACTCCAGGAACAAAGCATAGATAAAGAACAAATGAATCCGACCATATATTGTAATGCATTGGCGGGAATTACCACTCCTCAAACCATCAAGATAGAAGGACAAATCA
>APFE030788318.1:0-13924 GCA_000404065.3 Pinus taeda
TATAAATATGTATTATAACATTGAAAGGAATATAATGAAAAATCAAGCTGGTAGTCCTGATTTTGGGATCCAGGTGAAATCTTTGTGTATATGTGTTTTATGTGTTATGCTCTCGCATTGCTTATTTTCTGTGTTTTAGAATTTGTATGTAGGTAATTTCTGCATGGGGTTAAAACCTACAAACAGCTGTGTATATAAACACCAACAATTCTTTCTATTTCATTCATGTGGGGTTTTTCTCATTCATAAAAAAAAAAAAAAAAATGCAATGATTAACCAACACATGTCCCCTAAAGCAAACTATGTGAAATTTCAAATGTTGTTTGGCCAAACCCTAACACCTAGTTGTTGAAAGAAAGAATCCAAATGTTAAGTGAGACTACTGAATTATCAATCCTAGCACGCAAATGTCAAATGTCAAACACAAAAAATAGCCAAGAGCTAGCTTTTGTTCAAAAATACTGGTGACGTTGGCAATTTTTGTTTCTAGGGTTTGAAAAATGGTCATCTTGTCAGTTGCAGATGGAAGATGGATCCCTTTGTTGCTTCATATGCAGTTTATAGGGATTAGAGGAGCTTACCAAGGGTATTCAACAAGACCATCATATTATCTTGAAAAATGAGATGCTTGTTCTTCAAAGTCTTAGATTTGATCTTATTGTCTATTCTCCATATCATTCCATTGATGGATTTGTAGATGATATTGAGAACCTTCTTCAAGAAAAGATGACTTGTTACAAATTTTAAGCTTGTTAAGTCTTTTAATGATATTGACGTTATGGTAAAGGATGTCAAGTTCCTTGTAGCCAAAGATATGAGACACATTGACATAAAGCTCAAGCACTGTTGGAATCCAAGTGTGCATGTTGAAAATAAGAAACGAGAGAAGAAGTTGAAACACAAGTCAAAATGGAGTTTTAGTGAATTGTAGTCATCAGCTCAAGTGTGACAAAGGAGTTGTTGAAGATACTTGATGAAAATTATAATATGTAAAATATCTCGATTAAATTTAGAGTATGCACATTGCTTTGGGGAAATTTCCCTAAAATTGCTTTAAGCAACATATATGAACGTTTGTGCATTATCTCAAGGATTTGTTTCTATATGAATGATTTTTCAAATCTAGATCGTCATAAAAATCTTAGATGCTTAGAAATATGAAATTGAACATGGGCTTATGAATAGTCATGGTTGAAGGGTCAAAGTATAGAAAGGGGTTCAATTTGCAAATAATGGTGGCAAATTGGGAAATATTGTTTTAAATTTAGGCATTCTCACCTTGGCTCCATTTTGGAAATTTGTAAAATCTATTGTCCACTTTGTAAAATGAGTGGAAGCCTAATGGGAACACTATATTTCGCTAAGATTCATGTTATTGATCAGAGGTGATTTTGAGTTTTGTGCCGGATCTATCTAATTCTTCATAGCCTTTTGTAAATGATTGTTGTGTACAATCAAGTCCTGATTTTCATGGTTATATCAAGATACTAAAGAATATTGCAAGTATTGTATCACCATCAAAAGTGTGTGAGGAGGTTATGCAGGTATTTTATTGTGCGCTGAAGATATTTATCAGGGAGAGCTAACTACTACACTCACTAAATTGACATTTTTTGGAGACCATAATTTGAACTTGAACTAGATGTTCTATTTCAAATAGTTTCATTAGCATTTAAAACTAAAAATGGGCTTTTGCTTAAATATGGAAGAGCACATGGAAATGAAATATTGTGTTCATAAAAAGGATTATGTGAGCTTATTTTTGTCTCAAGAATTACAAATGTCCTTTCATCTTCCTACAAAGATGTGGAAAATTGAAGAGGTATAATTATGGAATCTTCAGATTAAAAGCTTGAGCAAGCAGCCTTTGTGCAAAATTATAAGGAAAGATGGTACATAGAGGATGTTTGAACCTTTTGAAAAAATTTCCTATGCAAACTAGGTTTGCCCAGGTTCTGAATGCCCTCTACACTTGAGGAAGAGGATTATTTTGTACAAAAATAAAAGCCAAAGAGTGCCGCCAATTGTTTTAGATTTTTTTAGGGAGATTAGAAATCATTTGGTTTGGGTTTCTCATATTGCTTCCAAACATTTGATCTCGCGTATACATAAACATAGCATTGTCCTATACCTTTGCGATATGGAAAAGTATTCAAAGAGGTCACAAGTGTCAAGTTTGAATTCTCCAGTCAACAATGTGAAAATCAATTCTATTCTTTAGACATCGAAAATCAATATTGGTTAAGCTTTCCTGGTATGAAAATCAGTAGTTGAAGAATATCACTTCTAGATGGCAAAGCATTTTGAAAATTTGAAAGTAATGAGATGTCAATCAAAGGGACACAATTGGCAGTCATATCCCAAAGGCAAGAATCAATCAACTGTTGAACTAATTGCAGATTCAAGACTTAAGAAATTCTAGATATTTTGTAATCATTATGACCAATGCAAGTTTTAGATCTATAGTTGTGTTTGTTTACTAGAAGCATGCAATAGTTTGATGTAATATCTATATATTATATGTATTGTAAGGAAGAAAGGCTCGGTTTTGAGTGTTAAAAGCCTATTGAATATTGTGATCTCTTTAGAAATTTTAATGAAAGACTTGATCATTGACTCAAAGATTCATGTGCTAGTTTTTCTTGGTCTATATTTCCAAGTGATTGTTTTCGTCCTATGTATTCCATTTGAATGTTTTTCCTTTATAATTTAATTGTAAGTAAATTAATCGAAATTTATCTTAGATGCTTTGGGTTCATAGTAATTAAATATTTGCACCCTTTCTCTCTAAAGTTGTAGTGGCATTCATCCTTTGTTGGATGCTCTGTGTAGTGGAATGTTTTTCTCCCTTCAACCTTGCATCTCAACATGACTTGGTGATTTATGAAAAAGCTATCTATCTTTCCTTTGTATGTTGATGATCCAGTGATTTTAAATTTAGTTAAGTTTTAAGCTAGTTGAACTCCATGCCCAATGGTTTTGATCACTCTACCAAAACATAATTTAAAAACCCTTACCCTATTGAATATTTGGTGGTTGTGTTGATTACATTACCAACTATTGAAGTGACACAAGATAGCTGAGTCATAAAGGGATCCCTCTTTGGATTGGAAGGGCCAAATTTTGTTTTCCAAGATTGGTTAAATGTTACCTCTAGGTTTTCCTTTCACAACTAGGAAAATTATTGAGTGATAGCAAGATATATTGGTTATTATGGACATTTCATTGAAAAATTTCACAAATTTCCCATTCGTTATTTTCCTTAACAAAAATGCTAAGTTTTTATGGACATGTGATTGCCAACATGCGTTTGAAACATTGAAGTGTAAAGTGTCTGAAGTTGCAATTTTGAGAGGGCCCAGTTGCTCCCTTCCTTTTCATATCTCTATAGATGCATCAAATATCGCCATTGGAGATATTATAGGGAAATTAGAAGGAAATGATTAATATGCAATATAATTCATAGGAAAAAACCTCTCACTAATGGAATTCAACTATATTGTAACTAAAACAGAATTCATTGTCATGATTCATGTAATAAACAAATTTCAAAATTATATCACAGTGTATCCAATAGTCTTACATATTAACCATATTGTTGTAAATTATTTAATGAATGAACCAATTACTAATGGTAGAGTCACAAGATGGTTGTTGTTATTGCAAGAATTCAACTTACCATCTTGAACAAACTAGGAAAAGACAATATGGTGGTTGATTTTCTCTATATTAACATCTAATGATAATGAACCACACATAGAAGATACCTTTCCTGATGAACATTTCTTTGCATTATCTACTAACTCTCTATGGTTTGTAGATATTGCAAATTATTTAGATGCAAGATAGATGCCCCAACACCTAACTCCAAAGGAGCATTAGAATATTATCAAATAGAGTTGGATATTATCATGGAAATATGTTGAATCTTTTCTACATTGTCCTGGACTTGATAATTAGGAGATGTGTATGAGAGGACGAGATTCATGACATACTAAAAGCTTCCCATGATGGACCTTGTGGGGGTCACTTTTCAGACAAAATAATAGGGTACAAGGTGCTCCATTTGGGGGTATTGTTGGTCCATCATCTTTAAGGATGCCATGCAGTATGTGAAGAGATGTGATAGCTACCATTGCATGGGAAGGCTTGTAAAATCAAATGAGATTCCTTTATAGATGCAATTTGTGGTAGAAACCTTTGAAAAATAGGCCATTTATTTCATGGGACAAATCAATCATTCCTCTCATCTAATTTCCTATATTATTTTATGCACAAATTATGTCATGAAGTGGATGGAAGCTAAGGCTCTTATGATAGAAATTGAGCAAGCAATAGTGGAATTTCTCCATGAGGAAATCTTCACAAGGTTGGAAATACCTTGGGAGATAGTGACCAACAATGCAACTCAATTCACTTCAAGTCTCGTTGAATAATTAATGGACATATATAAAATCAAGTATAAGGTGATGACACCATACCACCCCTAGGCTATCGAAAAGGTGGAAGGGACTATTAAGATCCTTGAGGAAATCATCACTAAAACTATTAAGTTACACCTTAAGGATTGGGTCGGTTGACTCCCTTAAGCTCTATGGGCTTACATAACAACATGGAAGACTACTATTGGATGCACCCCTTATGAATTAGTGTATGGGAATAGAGTGCTTTTTCCGATAGAAATAGAGATCCAGACACTGAGAACAATAATACAACTTGGAATGGATTCAACAGAAGCATGAAAGTAAGGGCTCCTCTATATTATTGAGTTGGATGAAATTCAATAAGATGCCCTACATCAGACCACAATGATAAAACGCTAAAGGGCAAGGTGGCATGACAAGTTCATAAAGAAAAATAAGTTTAAAGCTAGAGATTAGGCCCGATTGTTCGATTCCAAGTTTAAATACTTAAGAGGGAAATTTCACACATGATGGCTTGGACAATATGAAGTTGACACAATATATGGCAATGGAGCTATCAAGTTATGCACCATTTATGAAGTTAGGACTCCTCTTATGGTAAATTAACACAAGCCTCAATTATATCATAGAACTCTATTTAAGGAAGCCTTCCTAAAATGGATCACTAGCAAATGGCCCAATAATGATTTGGAAATTGTTCATAAGGAAGGATTCCCTACTGGAAAATTCATTGTCACATTTTTTTCTTGAAATGAAAAGAGAGAGAGAGAAAAACGAAGGACACTTCAAAGTTTCATCAAGACCCCCCTTCTCACACTTTTCTAGTTCTTTTTCTCTATTATAAAGTATTTTTCATGCATGTGCAGGGAGGATTGTTGTTTTTACTGCAACTCGTATTGTTGCAACTCTTGTTATTGCCACTCCCATTACATCCACTCTTGTTGTTGCAACTCTTGTTACCTCCACTTCCCTTACAACAACTTTTGTTGTTTCAACTCTAGTTCATCCCATTTATGAAATAAAACAATAATGCCAACTCACTCCACTGCTAGAATAAAGAAGTTTGTTGAAAACAATAATTTTCTACTGACTAGATGAATGCCATTGTTGATGTTGTAAATCCAACTGAGGTTGATACTGCAACTCCATCCGATGAGATGCTGCAACTTTGTTTGAGGTGGATGTTGTGATTGTGTCCAAAACTGATGTTGCAACTCCATCTGATGAAATATCGTGACTCTTTCTGAGTTCGATGCTTTAACTTCATCCAACGTTGATGCTGCAACTCTAGGCTTATGTTGCAACTCCAAAAAAAACATGAATACGAGCTATCCTATGGGACAAGCATGTCATTGTATTGAAAAGGTAGAAGCATCATAGCCACTCAAGGTAAGACAAATGGTATGTTCCCATGACTCGTATAATGAATGACAAAGAATGGAATTCCTTGTTGATTTGATCCCCCACTCAATCCACTCACCTCATATGCCACTACCAATACCCTATAACATGAATATCTACATCATCCCTTCCATAATTAGAAATTTCCAATAATTGAACTAGTTCATTCCCCTTGCAACCACAATTCTATAAGTTTTAAAAGAGGGAAAAATAAACATGGTGCATTGATCCATAGAGATCCCATAGAGCACTTGTTATTTTAAACCTATGACTAAGTATGAAATCTATTCCAATAGGGAGGTTAGATTGGTACAACTAGAGACTACCGGGGTACAATAATGATGTCACACTCAAATTCACCATAAGTTAATGGTAATATAGGTGGATGACGGCTAGAACATTGGTAGAAGTGACAAAGAAGAGAGTGGTAGAAGTTACAAGGCTTCCCAAAAATGGTGAATGATAGTATTTTGGTAGAATGTAGAAGCCCAAAGTAGTGGAATAGTTCCTTGAGCCAAGGGAGGATATAGTCAAGAAAATGACAGGGTTTGAAAGGCGGTCACTCCTAGCTTCATGAGAAGACACTACCCTATACATACAAAAGCATATCACATGTGAGGGTCGTTATTGGGTTCTACAACACCTCAAGTTGCTCGACCATTTGTAGCATGGGAAACTAATAAACCTGTCGTTATTCCTCTTGAAGTATTTGTAGTCTATGGCATCACAAGTACACAAAGTTAGGTTGCCTAGCGATACCCTAACTCAACACAGCCTAATCAAAATCCTAGTGGAACATATATTAAAGAAAGTCAACATAACCTTTAGGGGGTTTTTAAAGTAAGAAAATAGGCCTAAAAAAAGAGGTACTAATAAAATTAACTTTAAAAGAACCAATAGGATTGAAGATGTTGATTCATTCTCGAGGGAAATTATTTTGGAAGGAAAATTACAAAATTATTTTTTTATTCTTGGATTTTTGGCTTATCTCCTTAAAGGTTTCTTCAAATTTCAAGTGTAGACACCCGTTGGATGCAAAATTAAATTCCACATCCAACGAGTACCCACTATGCATACTTCTAAGTAGACCCACATCGAAAAAATTGAAAATACATGAAAAAAGTGTCTTCAACACTACTTGTTCATGGTAGTTGACAAGTTCAATAAGACGTGTGTTTTGATGCCCTATAAAAGGACCATCCGCTGACAAAAAGAAGCAATTAATTTTTTTTGTGATAGGTTAGGGTGCACTTTGGGATAGCAAGGAGCATTGTTTCAGACAAGGACATGAGATTTCTCAGTGCATTTTGGACTGCATATGAGAATATAGACACAAAGTTGAAGAGTTATACAACATATGATCCTCAAACAAATGGGCAGAGAGAAGTACTCAACAAGACTTTGGTGCAACTTTGAGGGGTTACAATCAGAAACACCTTAATACCTGGGATGAAAATCAGGTATATATACAACACTCTTATAACAAAGCAATCCACACTTCCATTGGTAATTCCCCATTTAAAACTTGTTTTTCATATTTCCTTCCTTCACCTTTGGATATTGCATATGGGTAGTAACGAGGAGTGGGGGAGGGTCTTACAAGGGATACCTTGAGGGCTAAAAAATTTGTTGAGAAGATTAGGCAGATCCATATACAGGTACAATGGACATTGCAAAAGTTAAAGGAAAAATATAGGGCTAGGCATGATCAACATAGAACATAGAAGTTGTTCAAGGTGGGAGACAAATAATGGTTACAGTTGAACAATGAGAGGTTACAGGGTCCTGGTAAGAAAATCAAGGCTCTACGATATGGTCCCTTTGAGATACTAGAAAAGTTAGGAGATAACGCCTATAGACTCAATCTACCCCCATACATGTGCATTTATGTAGCTATGAAATCAAAGAATATAAAACTTTATGGGCCTTCCATGTTAGATGAGGAAGAGGAACAGGTCTTACCTTCTGTGGAGGATTTGGCACCAGATGCTCAAGCATAGTTGACATATGATAGGATTTTGCAGAAGAGTTTCAGATCTACAAGATAGTGGCAACATGACCTTTGGAAGATTGGTTGAAAGGACAACTTCTAAGCAAGGCTAAATGATACACCCGAGAGAAGGTGGAGGAAAATTTTCCTCACCTCATTCAGTAGAAGCTTTTGGGGACCAAAAGCCTCACAAAATGGGGAGGTGTGATTCATATTGGATCATTATATTGTTTGTCATCCATCTTGATGCTTTCGAAGTGGAAAAAGTGGAGGAATAAACTCATAGGACCATTTTTACCAATGGTACCCAATTTGGAAAATTGGGGTCTAAAACCTTATGGGGCCATTTTGAGGTATTAAACAACATTTTTTGGGGGGTAAAACTTTTCTATTTTAACACCACTCATTTTTTCCTATTATACACACATAAACCTTTCTAACAATGCAAGAATCACCTCAATCAGAGTTCATATGCAAAAGTTATGCCACTCAAAAGTTGAACTTCCTATTTTAGCCACCATAATTCGAGAGGATGCCATGTCAACTCTCATTATTCATGGAAAAACAACTACTCACGTGGTTATGATGAAGAAGACTCTAGAAATTCCATATTGTAACTCTAGTTAAGAGTTGAAGTAGCCAAACCTAACCACTAGTAGGTCATCGGACTGTGTTATAACCAATCCACTAAGATGAAAATGGGTTCAATTCTTTTCGAGTGCATTTGTTCCATAGATGAGCAGAGTAGTCGAGAGGGACAAGGAGAGAGCACAAAGAGAGGATTTGTGCAATGTAGTAGCCCACGGGTCACAGGGTTTACTTCTTTGTGCTAGCAATTATTTTTTATTTAGAGAAAGAGAGCAGAGTGACCTCATCTTATAGCTAGGTTTTCCCTCGAAAATGTTTCCTAGGTTATATCTTGTGTCAAATCATGGTTTGTGAGTTTTTATTTCATCGATCTCTATTTTTTGCATAATTATAATTTCATGTAAATGTAATACACAATAATTTATAGATCCAGAAATTTGAAGAGAAATAAACCCTCATAATATAGATTTTTGAATTTTTAAGTATAATTTATCATATGTATTGTAACGAATTGTCTAGTAAAATATTCACAACAACTTACGAATCACCCATAGAGAAATCACTTTGTGGTGCCCCATTTAAAACAAAACCAAGAAATATCAGTGTGAAAATATAAATCTCAAAACCTTTAGTTATGTTCACTATTTTAGTTTATTTATTGTAAAAATATTTAATAATAATTTATTTTAAAATGAAAAACAATTAATTTTACATAATCAATTTATGTGAATGTAATGAATAATTTGTTTTTTATTCGTATAAATGCAAAAAATAGTACTTCATATATTTATATAAACCTAATTTAAAGGACCATAAAAATATTCCATTGTCTGAAATTGTGTGTGAGATATATATAAGTGAATAATAACTTGTAATATTAATTAAAAGTTACTCTACATAAAAATTCCTCAAAAATGATAGAGAAATATACAAATTTATATTTAAAAAATATATCAAAAGCTGAATTATTAGATAAAATTTACCACACTAAAAAATCAATCAATTTTAAAATGGAGGGGACATTGCTTTGCTTTCACTTGTAAGAGGAGGGGGAATTATTGAAAATCTAAAGTCCGACTTAGAAAAATATTGTGGGGTGGAGTCCAATGAGTTCACTTTGGAAATAGAACTTTTTCGAAATAAGGTTTAGCTTCATTTAATGTAAGGTACCAATGTTAGACTTTTATTTTATTTTTTTAACAAATTTCTGATATCCATGGTACCATACATGGCCCTACTCATCCTAAAGTCCTCCTTCCGTGCAACTTTTTTTTTCTACTGGAAGTGTATGCCATGAAAGTCATTATGCTACATATCCTGCCACCATAAAATTATTGTTACCTGCATGATGTATAGTATTATATGATCAGTGAGACATGGGTGTGTGAGGGACAATTTTATGTCCCCCTCTGTCTTGCTTACACCAACAATGTACTAGGGAGGAAAAAGGCTTTCACGTGGATATACTCCCTCACACTCAGGTGTGAGCACATTCAGGTGTGAGCAAAAAGGTTAAGGTGGGGTTTTTGGCAAGCTACAATGTACTGAGGCTAGCCCAAAGGTGAGGTCATTTTTTCAAATTCCCAAAATAGTATATTTATGCTATGGTGTATTGTAATCACTTTGGTACCTTGGAATCCATTAATATCATAGAAATGGTTAAAAGTCAATAAATACAATCACTTCGGTACTTTGGAATCCATCATAACCCATAAGTAATTGATAATCAAAAGTTTAAGTTGATGTAGAGATATGATGTATGTTTAATTGCATTTTAGAGATATGTATATATTATTTATGTTTTGGAATATATATAGGGAAAGTGTATATTGTTATTAAGAAAAATGAAAGGTATATATGTACAAATTATTTATTTAGAAAAATGAAGAGGTACATATGTACAAATTATCTATTTTTTCAAAAGATAAAAGTTTATGTACACACTTTCACTACTTAACTTTTCCAGAATGAGGATATAAAGTTATTCAATTTTTTCTAAATTTATATCTTTCAATCACATTAATTAAAAATATTTACAATTCTATGAAGGTTGAAATTTATGTCAGGTATAATGGTTAAGAGCATGTTTTTCCTCCTAAGAGGTCACAAGTTCAAAACTAGAGGTGGGTAGAGTACGTATGCCTTCATAGACTTAGCAGTCAAATCGCTGCGCAAAGGTGGGTCCCTTGTCCCACAAACAAGGGGGTCTCATACACCAATTTGGTGTCTGGCTTGGCTGTGACCTTAAAAATAGATATTATTATTATTATTATTATTATTAAAACTAAATTGTTTTTGAAAAAATTTATGTTTAAAACAAAAAATGCACCATGAAATTGAAATATAAAATAGACCTATTACTTATCATTATATTCAAGCTTCAAGTAAATTTTCAATATAATGAACACAATCTTAAAATCTAAAACCTCACACTATCAAAATTGAAAGCATAAAATAGATAATTGCTTATTAATATATTTAAATTTCAAGAAACCCTTCAACATAAAAGAAAATTCTTATGAACATTATATAGCTAACAAGTAACAATGAAATGGTTAGTGATACAGTGAAAAGAAGACTAATGGCATTAGTTTGAAAGTGAGGAAAGAAAATCCTTATGAACATTATATAGCTAACAAGTAACAATGAAATGGTTAGCGATACAATGAAAAGAAGACTAATGGTATTAGTTTGAAAGTGAGGGAGAATGTTATTGCATCAATATTTGGTATCTACACCATAAAATTAGTTTTAAGATAAACAAAGTGTTTGATAAAATCAATGACTAGTAAAACCATGTTTGTCTCACAAAATTGTTATGTACATAAGGTTATTAACAACACACAAGTTTTTAGGAAAATAATGAATCTTCTCCTCTAAAAATTGAACAATATTGCTAAAAATAACTTCAATAATCATTGAATAAGGTCATTGTCTAAAACTTCAATAGCTTAGAAAACTTCAAATAACCCTCAGGGTTGTCCATCTTTGAGAGACAATCCTATGTCTAATACAACTCAATATAGAAAAAGACATGTCACACGTTTATGTCACACATGTCACATACAAATCAATTATATTGACCCATATTAATCTTAACTTCAAATTTATGTGTTGAGAGTGATCAATACTTTCAAGATGCGAACCTTATCTAACTGTTTACACCCTCGAAAAGTTTGCACCTAAAAAATTTGATCCTTGCTTCCAAAAGTAAAATAAATTTAATTGGTTATTTCTCATATGACATGAAATATGTATATACATTTTCCTAAAAAATAGAAACTCTTTTTTTCTTTTTTAATGGAAGTCAAGTCTTTATTTTGAGGTGCAAACCTCTTTTAGAGTGAAAAGAGATTTGATCCCTCTCTTTGATAGAACTAGAATTACACCACATTAGAGAAGAATACCATGGGTTAGAGAATTTTATGTTTCTTATTATTATTATTTTTTAATTTTATTTTGACCAAGTCAAAATGTTAAACATTACAACATCTCTACCATACTAGGTTTGAGAGCTTCTTTCTGCAATAATGTTAAATCAAATAATTATTATTATTTTGAGTTGGAGAGGAGCGTAATAATGTTAAACCAAATAATTTGTTATTATTTTTTGTTTCCGTGTGGTGCAATAATGTTAAACCAAATAATTTGTTATTATTATTATTTTTTAAGTGTGGTTCACTGTACATACTAACTACTTCGATGAAAAACCTACCGATGTCTTGGTGAGTTAGTTATCTTTCATATAGAAATTATTCCTAAAGAAAAAACATGTCAATTTTGAAAAACTCTCAATATGAATTATAATAATGACTCTTCCCTACCACTTAAACTACTCACTTGACAAATAATATTATTACAACAACTATCAATTATAAATTGTAAATATAATATAATTTTCTTATTTTCTTATTTTTTATTAATATTAAATAAACCAAAGTAATAAACCAACAAGCAATATCATTATCCAATAATAAAATAAAAAAACATTATTTTATAATATTAAACTATTTCAGAACACAATTACAAATTAAAAAATTATATTATTTAGTCGTTTCCCTTAACAATTCCTTTTAAATTACAAAAAATTTTAAAGCCACTTTTGATTTGCATAACCATAACCCTTTGAAAATCACATGTTAAAAATCTATATAACATTTAATATCCTGCCCATCAATCAACATTATATTTCTAAAAGACCATTCAGAATAAACTTTTACGAATTGACAATGAATTCAACTGAAGTTGTTTGCAAAGCAGTGGCACTTTTTGCATGGCTATGGTCCCTTGAGGTCAACATGTTGAAAACTACTTTGATAATAAAATCAACTACCACTGAACCAACTAGCAGTCAACCAAAATATAGTTTTACCTATGAAAAATGTAAACAAGTATATGTAAATAAAAAGATAACCATTCAGTATAATATATTTTGGTTTTACCTATGAAAAATGTAAACAAGTATATGTAAATAAAAAGATAACCATTCAGTATAATAAAATTACATTAGCATTTGAAAAAAGCCATCACAATTTTAATTTAATTAAATTTCAAATCAATAGATCTTTTCTAATAATAAAAGATTTAAAGATTGGAATTCAGAATTTTTTTTTAAGAAAGTTTTAAGGATGTTAGATAAATAGAAGAAACGTTTAATGGAAATTATGTATAGATAAATTTATAAAGATATAAATTAATCTTCATCTTCTTATTCAATATTATATTTATTAATAAAGATTAAGTTATTTAAGAAAATAAAAATAGATATTTAAAACTTTGGCCGATAGTTGAAAAACTGTATCCAATATTTATGACAGTAAACACGTAAACAGATATTTCAAAAACCTATCAATCATAATAGTAAAAATCTACATGATTATACTATAAAAAAGCTAATTAATAGTACTAATCTTTTAAAGAAAGAAAATCTATTAAAACCTATTATCAAACTAACTAAAAAGACAACCATTTTATAGATTACTATATGATGAACTAATAAAAAAACTAATCTAATTATTAGATTCTTATCTTAAAACGGATATGAAAATCTATCAATAACTCTATTATCCAAACTACTACAAAGACAACCATTTTAATATTAATACTATACTAATAAAAAACAATCTAATTATAGATTCTTATCAAACTAATCTATCATAACTCTATTATCAAACTAACCATAAAGACAACCATCTCTAATTATAGATTCTTATCAAACTAATCTATCATAACTCTATTATCAAACTAACCATAAAGACAACCATCTCTAATTACAAGACGAATTACCTAAATTACCAATTTTTTTATTCCTTTACTTGCAAATAAATAAATACATATAAAATAAATATCATAACAAGTTATACCATTTATTGCTAATACTTTACTTACAAATGATTAAATACATATAAAACAAATGTGTAAGTTACACCATAAATGTTTTATTGTATGATTACTAATAATGTAATTAAACTAATTTGGCATTACAAATGATTAAATACATATAAAACAAATGTGTAAGTTA